>CABFOW010002870.1:5566-88885 GCA_902141385.1 Timema californicum | reverse complement strand
ACAGAAACTGTGGCACCTTAAACTTGGTTATTTTAGAGGACTTTCTGCATTTCTGATATAAGTTCAAAGTAAAATATCTCAACATTTCCACAGGATCCAGGTTCAACGATTATGCAGGGTTTTTGTAGGTACCTGGTACTACCTACACCACCGAGTGTGCTCGTGCCGCAATTTCAAATATAGAAACTGTGGCACCTTAGGTTGGCGATATTTTTAGAGTCGATTTTAATTTGAGGTTAGATTTTTTTTCTTGAATTATTCCTTTGGATCTTGATTTTTAGGTCGCATATTAAAATGTTGTCCCAATTTGTATAATTATTTGTACTAATCATGTGTTTTAAATGTATTTATTAATTATTTACTGATTTTTAATGTGGTTATATCTGGTTATTTTTTCTACAGTTGTCACCTTGCGCATAACCTGTTTTCCACCAGGATAAACGTTTATGAGGTTGTGGAAAAGTTCAGTCCGCTTGTTGATACGTGATCTGTGGTCTCATTTTAACCTATCTTCCTGTGAAAATTATTTATAATGGATAGTATAACGCAAGTGTCAATCTCTCCTCTTGAAAACAGTGAATTTATCAGACCATTAAAATTTCATTACAATCAGGTAATTTCAATAGACCCATTAAAGATTAATCGTTTCCAGAAGAAAGCTGATTTCATCTATTCACTTTCTTTAGTTATGGCTAAAACTGTTCATGCTCCCTAGAATGATAAACCTCGTTGCGAGACATGAATGTTAAACGCTCGTAAATTTTACTATTTTACATTTCATCATATTGAAAACATAATAATTGCATTATTGACAAATTGAAAACTATTATCAATTAGTTCAATTTTTTTTTGTACATCACCTATTTTTTTCACAACTTCACATGACACGCAGGATGTTGCCCTCTGCTCCCCGCTTATGGTACGAGAACAATGGCTGCAAAATGTCATAGTCATGTGGCTTTTTTTTTGTATACAAAAAAGTAACATATCGGTCTTTAGGCTGCCGCAAATGACTAGCTCCTCACTAAGGTTTTTTTAGGAAACCTTTTCTTGAGAGAATATTTTCTTTATTTCTCTGTACATTGTGACTATGTCAATTATATAGTAATTTACAAATATTAGGCTACATTGAGCATCCCATACAGAATACAGTGTTTGGTTTTTTTACTGCTGAAATATTGTGACACATTTGATTAAACGTTTAACTTCACCCTTGGTTTCATTGTAGGTTTAAACTATTTTGGGCTTTTTTGTTTTTTGGTCCATTATCATGCTCTCATCTGTAGTAGAAAGCAAGATAACTTTATTTTGGTTTGTAAGATACCATTGTCATCTTGCCATAAAAACAACATAAATGTGCCAATTTTTCTTTCTTTATTGTTCAGCATGTCAGCATGAATCTTTTTTGTTTAGACTTAAGGTGCCCACAAGTATTAGAGTAGGCCTACATCCAACAAACTGATATCAAGGAGTATTGTGAGCAGTAGCCTGTCAAGTCTGTGATGTCATTGTGGCGCTTATCTGCATGCTCTCGCCAATTGTTTGTTTAGCTGTGTGTCATGTGATATTAATTAATAGTCTAGTAACTAGTAGTTATGCCTTGTTGTGTAGTTGCTGGGTGCAATAACCACTTAAGAAGAAACTCTTGAGAATCAGGGGTAAGATTTATAGATTTTCAACAGCAACATATTCCAAAAAAATGAGTGCAAGCTTGTAAAAGAGCTGACTATTTTTGTGTCTTTAACGCTTTATTTCTTATTGCTCACTTTAGTGAAACTGACTTTGAACATAACTTGAGGGCAGAATTACTCAAATCGAAACCAAATAGTGTGTTAAAAAACACCTGTGTCGAATTTTAAAATAACTGTCACAGCTTCTTGCAGTAGGCCTAATTTGTAAAGAAATAAAATAACTGATAAACTTGAAACCAAAAGATGTTTAAACCTTCTTTTAAATACACATGAAAGTAAGTAATAATTAGCTCTTTCCAAGCTTAGAACATGGGACTAGCCCAACACAATAATTACACAGGTGTTAGAGTAGGAACTGTTAAAGAAGACATTTTGACTGTCAGCCTGTCCCTTATCGTCTACCCGACGTAAATAAATTCAACGTAACGTTTTAGTAAAGATAAAGAAGCGTTGTACATTTAAACACTATTTAATTTGTCATTTTTATTGCAGCCACAAAAATGCCGACAATTAACTGAACAAAAGACAAAGAACATACGATATAATATAACAACACAGACAAAACATTAGAGGCGCAGACATATAAGAAGCCATATTATGAAACAATAACTAACAAGTCCATCTATTGAAAACAATATGACATTCTCCCACCTTGAGTTTCTAACTCAAAAACAACAACATATATTAAGTAATTTTCACAGACAATATCACTTTGAGCCATTCTTCATTAACACATAAACACTAAACGTAATAATTTTACTATGTTAAATATCTTGCGGGAGTAGTAATCTTTCTACCCTTTCTGGTCCGTTTGTCTAAAAAAGTATCTTTTGGAGGGTTTTGATCTCCCTCTTCTAAAGACATATCTGTCGGTACATTCGACAAGCTAGAGTGCGTACCTTTAGGCCTTGAGTTTGATTCTGTTGCCTCAAGAATATACAGTCGTTGCATAGGCCTTATGACAGTGCCAGTACCTGTTCTCAGCCAAAACAGTCGATGCACTCCATCACTCCCAGCATACAACTCTTCTACTACAGCTAAAGGCCAGTCCAGCCGCTTGAGGTTGTCACTCCCGATGAGAACCACTTCACCAACCTTTTAAGAATATTCCTTCTTGCTCTTTGAGTTTTCAGCTAGCTGACCCAGATATTCACTGCCGAACCTCTTTCTCAAAACTTCACGCAGTTTTTGCAAGTACCTTGACCTCTTCTTCAGATCAGTGGTCCCCAATTGGTCACAATCAGGGACTCCTACTTCTTTGAGGTTCTGAAGGAATAAGGCCGGTGTCAATGGAGTCAGGCTGTCAGGATCATCTGATACATAGGTCAAAGGTCATGAATTCATTATAGCCTCACAGTCACATAGCACAGTTGTCATTTCCTCAAAAGTCAGCCGGGCTCTTCCAAGTATTCTCAAAAGCAAGGATTTCATTATACCAATAAGGCGCTCCCACCAACCACCCCACCATGTAGCGGCAGGATGATTGAATTTCCAAACAATTTGTTGTGCTGAGCTGAAAGAATTAAGTTTCTCCCAGTCCAATTGTGAAAAAGCATTAGCTGTACCTACAAAGTTAGTCTCGTTATCACTGTATATGACAGACGATCTTCCATGTCGAGCCACGAATCTCCTCATGGCCTGTATGAAGGGATCCGAAGACAATGCAGATACTAGTTCCAGGTGGAAAGCATGATACACTGCACACGTAAAAAGCCATGCTCAGGCCTTCCATCTCGTAGGTAAAGTGGACCCGCCAGATCCACTCCTGTGACTTCAAACACTATGGTGTCACGCACTCTGTCTTCAGGTAATGGTGGCGCAGACCGATAAAAATGTGTGCCTGCAAATCGCTTGCACACAGTGCAATTCATAACAACTGAACAAACGGTTCTTCTACCCTTTACAATCCAGAACCTCTCTCTAAGTAAGCTCTAAAGACCCTGCACTCCCACATGGTTTGCCTTGACATGTGTCTCATGAATCAATCTGGTGACCACTGGATGATCAGAAGGCAATAGGCTGGATATCTGAAATCTGACACATCCTCCCATTCCAATATTCGTGTTTTCAGACGTAGAACATCTTTGGCGTCCACAAATAAATTCAGTGACTTGACAGGTTCAGATTTCGAGTCTTGAAAGGATTCTTTCTGAATAAATCTAATGACAAGGACTTCGGCCTCATCCACTTCAATGGCACTAAAATCTCCCCTTGTTTTCGATTGCTTTCTGCAATTACAAATGAATCTGAGCACCCATCCCACAAGACAGAGAATTTTGTGGTACTGAGAGAAGAATTGGTAATACCACTCACCATCGGTGTTCACATTTGGTAGAGTCATAACCACATCTTTTCTTTTTTCCTGGTTGACAACTTCTTCATCAGCAGAAACAACTTCCATAGGCCATTGATCTGGAGGCAGCTTTAGCAATTCAGGCCCCTCCCACCATCTCACCTGCATCCATTTCTTAGCAGACCATCCTCAACTGGCTAGATCTGCTGGGTTAAGTGGACCTGAAACGTGGCGCCAGTCTTCCTTTGCCATCAATCGTTTAATATCTTGAGCCCTATTACGTACAAAGGTAGCCCACTGCTCCTCTCTTTGTATCCATGCTAAAACTGTACTCAAATCACTCCAGAAACAGAAGTCCGACACAATCAAATCTAAATGTTCCACTATGGAGGAAAACCGTCTAGCCCCAATAGTAGCGCCTAAGAGCTCCAGACTGGTATAGTTGTTTTCTTGATAGGCGCTACCCTGGCCTTAGCCTGAACAAGTTGAACTTCAATGCAAAGTTCAGTCTTCGATCTCAAATACACAAAAGCAGCATATGCATCTTGATTGGCTTCGCAGAACGTGTGAAGACTATGCTTTGCGTTCTTCTGGGTGATATATCTGGGAATTTCAATTTTGTTCAAACATTGAAGTCCCTTAGTCCATTTTACAAAACTCTCCTTTTCTTTTGTAGGAACTTCTTCATCCCAGCCCAACTTAGAGGCCCACATCTGTTGAATCAACAGTTTCGGGATCAATGTTACAGGAGCTGTGAAACCATTTGCGTAATACAATTTATGAGCAACAGACAAAAATTTTCTCTTAGTTACACTCTGAAAATCAATTAGAGGAATAAAGGCTGAATTGATGGCCAACATGTCAGTTCCACGCCTCCAATGCAAACCTAAAACAGGTGACACTTCACTATTATCAACTTCAGAGGTAGAATATTCCCATCCTCTTGGCTCAAATTTTTCTTCAAGCAACAAAGCAGTTGATTCTGTCATAAACTGATGTAGCTCGCTCACCTCATCTAAACTCAAGACACAATTGTCTACATAAAAACCCTTCTGCAATTTTTTAATCATTTTCTGGGAATACATGCTAGTCCCAAAACAGTTCTTTTCACAATCTCTCAAGACCGAGTCTAGATGGTGTTCAATGACTTCTCCTAACAGAAAAGGACTGGGTGAAACGCCGAAAACCACATATGCATGTCTTAGGACTAAGCTTTCCCCATTTGGTGTTTCCCACAAGAACCATACAAAATCTCGATCTCGTTTACTAAGTCCAATCTGCAAGAAAGCTTTCTTTATATCAGCAATAACACCAATAGCTCCCACTTTGAAGCGAAGCAGAAGAGAAGGAATATGTTCAATCAAGTTTGGGCCTTCCTCTAAGCAATCATTCAGCAAAGGACAGGAATTGATCTTTGCAGAGGCATCAAACACGAGACAAATCTTTGTGGTACCCTGTTCCTTGATCACTGGTCGGTGGGGAAGATTTTGTCCCTCATTACACTTAGCATTAACCACTTCTTCTATGATTCCTTCTCTCTTCCATTATTCAAACACTTCTCTGTAGGCTCTTTCCACTTCAAGAGATTTCAGTTTCTGGAACATTGTTTCCAGACGCTTCTGAGCTATTGTTAAATTTGAAGGGAGAAGGGGGTGTCCATCCACCCATGGAAGTTCAACCATGTATCGACCATCCACATCCTGTTTGACAGTTTGTTTAAAATGTTCTAATGTTGCTAAATCTCTTTCAGCCTTTGTCCTTTGCTTCTCTAGGTCCTCGATTCCCAGAACATCAAGATCCTAGAGTGTGGAAATGGGAATATCTTTAGCAAACAAAGAAGTTGCCCGAATGCAGCGAAAAATAAGTTATTGTTTTCGCTTCACAACCAATGCAAGAAAGTAGTAAATTAGACATCAAGGTCTGATAATGGTGAAGCAGCTTCAATCGACTTTGTATCACTTCATCAGACAGCTACAGCTAGGATACTCACAAGAGCTTAAAGATCTCCAAGATCTTCAGGAAATTTGAGGGAAGAGCGCTCTTCGTAGTCTTCATCCTTTCCTTGACGAAGGTGGGGGTATGGGTCAATTGCAGCATGCTGAGGTTTGAGTATGACTAAAAACACCTTATCATCTTAACAGCAAGCTCCAACCTCACAAGATTAATCATCCAAAATGAGTATCTAAGATTACTTCATGCTGTACCCCAGTTGTTACTTGCAGCTCTCAGACAACAATATTGTATAGTGAATGGCGAGAGAGTTGTAAGCCAAATAATCCACAAGTGTCTGAAATGCTTCAGGCTTAGGCAAGGGAAGCTCAGCAATTAATGAGACAGCTACCAGAATCTCCTGTACGTTTAGAAATGCCATTTCTGAACTGTGTTGTGGATTATACTGGTCCATTCTTAATTTGTCAAGGCGGGTGGCATAGCGAGATCAAGGTAAAATGTTACACAGTGATATTCATATGTTTTGCAACAAAGGCTATCCATATTGAACTGGTCAGCGATCTGACAACAGAGGTCTTCATAGTGGCACTTCATAGATTTTCTGCCAGATGCGGAAGAAGTAACAATATCTACATTGATAATGGTACTAATTTTGTAGGGGCAAATAATTCTCTTTTAGCTGTCTATAGATTATTCCAAGATGATAAGTTTAAGGGACCAGTTAATGGTTTTGCAAGTGTTGAGGGTATACAATGGAACTTTATCCCGCCAGGATCACCACACTTTGGCGGCCGTTTAGAAGTGGTTGTCAAGTCGATGAAATTCCACATGCGACATGTAGGCAATACAAGTCTAACCTTTAAAGAGTTGTGTAGTCTTGGCACACATAGAAGCTTGCCTCAATTCTCATCCTCTGTCAATTATCAGGCGATTGCAGTGATCCTCAAAGTCTGACCCCTGGTCATTTCTTGATAGGTGGGCCTATCACTGCAATATCAGAGTCAAACTACACACACATTTCCATGAACATACTGTCTAGGTGGAAACTGGTTCGACAATGCACCCAGCGGTTGTAGAAGTTGTGGTCATCCGACTACTTAAGCCAGTTCCAACAGCGTTCCAAGTGGATCACTCTATTCCCCGATCTTTAACCAGGAATGGTTGTCCTCCTGAAGGACGATTATGTTCCCCCTCTACAGTGGAGATTGGCAGTGGTGGAAGAGATCCATCGTGGTCTTGATAATCATGTTTGAATAGCTACTGTCCATACATAATCCAGTGTTGTCAAACGGGTTATACGAAATATGTGTCCCCTACCAATAGACTCAATTGACTTAATGTACAATGTTGCTTCCAGTGTTTATTATATTTTATATTGTTCTATTTAAGACATTACAACTTTGTTGTTAAACATATGTGTTATTTTATGCGGGTGGTTATGTTGTGTATTGTGTATCTTTGCATTTGTTATGCACATTTTGTATTCCTGTTGGCATGGGGTTGTAGTCTTTTGTTTTATCCAAAACAAAGAGGCTGAACAAGGTCTTTTTTTTGTTCGCGTGGTATAATAAATAATAATTAATTTTGAGTTGTTTAATTCAGTCGTCCTCCTGGATGTTATATTTAGGGATTCCTCAACCATCAATCCAGAACAATTATTTTTAAATTGAGGTTACATTTATTTATTTTGTGAGATGGGTGATTTATTGTATGATTATGATGGCTTTGAAGAATAGTTAGACACTCTAAGGAACACAAGACTTTGAAAATCGAAAAGAAACTTAGACCTAAAGAATTTACTGGAATTTTATGATGTAGAAGATTATATTTTTCTTACATTTTTGTTCGAACAAAAATAAAGTGTCAGAAATTCTTGAAGTGATTGAAAACCAATTAGAATTGTTTATTTTCATTTTTTTTTGTATTTATCTATTAATCCAATCAGAAACATTTCCTATTCTTTGCTAAAATTGAAACTTTGTTTGCGTTTATAATTTTCAAAAGACATTTTTGCAGGAAAATCAATAATATGATAAAAGATAGCTGACAACCTTACACAGATGTGATAAATTGAAATTAAATTGATTGATTTGTTTTCATAACGGTTCCATAGATGTATTAATGACTTGCTCATATTCTCTTTGGTCAAATTAAGCCAACCAAAAGCTTTGAAACAAATCTAACACTCTGAGAAAGTTAACTGTAATAACTAATGGAAGGCACTTGCTCGTAATTTGACAAACCCATACAAATAATATTGTAAGACACAACACCAAGTTTGGGCAACGGTTAGACTTTATGAACAGTTAATCTACAAGAACTTTGAAGAGACATTGTAATAGTGACCCCTTATACTTAGATGAAACAATAACATTTATGTTATCTATACTAGTTAAATTTGTAGAATGCAACTCCTGCCTTTCTTTATGTAGGTATGACTTTTCTATAGTGCTCAACAATCTTCAAAATAAACTCTTTCTGCGGTTCATCCCTGATTTGTTCACTTGTTGAACTTCTTTGTCAGAGCAATGCCTCTTTCTGTAGGGTCATTCATCACTTTAAGGGCATTGATAGAGCTTCTTAGCACAATCTGCAATATTCATCCTCATCGTTGACCTCAAACAATATAAATGTCTTTTTTATGGCTGGTAACAAAATTGTTCAGGTTTTTCCCTTATAAAAGTATGTTTTCTAACCTAATTGTTTCATTCCTTTTTTCCTTTCAGGCCTCTTTGAATTCCGGATCATCTTTTCCTTCTAAGCCGGAGTAATACATTCATCTAGGAAAGCCACTCCAACATGTTTGTTTCTAACAGATACCAAAGGTGTCTTTTAGCCATTTTCAAAGCACTCTCCTTGACATTTCTCTCTGGGTAAGAGTTCAGAATCTGAATAATATTCAAGTCATTCTTTGGTGCCCATCAACCTACAACTGCCTCATGCCAAAAGGGGACATATATGAGACTGACAAAATATGCTTCTTTTCTGATTCCCTTCAATTCTCAATCATTCATCTCCAGTTGTTTATTGAATCTAAAGTGCATAATTATTATGCATTTGCCATCCACCTTGCTTGATAAAGGACACCTGGAGCACTGAATTTGAAATCATCTTCAGACCAACACCAAAGAAAGGAGAAATAAATATAAGCACTCTTCATAATCTTCTCTTGCATCTTTCAAGACTTTTTGAAGGTATTCAACCATTTTCAAACATTGTTCTAGAAAACCTTGGCTGGGATCTTCTTCATTTAGCATTGTTGTATATATAACTTCTTAATTCTTATCAAATAAATAAATAAATAAATAAGATGTTATCAGGACCACTTGATGGCACCCAGTAATACTCTTCAAAGACACCCTTTAAGATCAATTCATGGGTGTGATGGTGGCAAATCAGCCACAACAGAATCTACCCAAGCTCCTTCTCAATCATCATACCTGCTCCTTGAAACAGTATTTGACGTTGTAGTATCATAGGAGAGACCAATGATACCTTCACATAAACTGAATCTGTTCAAATCCTGAATGACAATTCAACCCATTTCCATCTTTCTGGGCAACAGGCACTTCAAGCAGTTGTAATAGAAGTGGTGATAAAAGTGTGCAACCCTTAAATATTATTCGATTTGTCTAAAATTTTGTCTACAGTTAACCCAGATGAATAGAACCAAGGGGGTGGGCAAAGTGACATGAAAATAGCAACTTTAAAAAATTGGAATACCTTACTTTACTCAAAAATGATTTTCAGGCCACTGTGGTTTTTGATTATAATTAAAACATGGGGGCTGTTGACAACTCAGATATTCTTCCGAGTTCATTGGGATGTGACCGCAAAACTATCAAATGGTATAAGAAATTTTTTTTCCACATTATGGACCTAGCTCTTCTAAATTCTGATTCACTATACCGTCTAACATCTAGCAAGCACCCCCCATTAGAAGATTTTCACATACAAATAATCAAATGGCGTTTAGAAAAATATCTCACATCAAGAAAAATCCCTCTTGGTAGACCATCAGCTTCCTCTACCAGTACAGTACTTTCTCTTGGTAGACCATCAGCTTCTCTACCAGTACAGTACTTTC
The DNA here is from genome assembly GCA_902141385.1 of Timema californicum. Classification (NCBI taxonomy): domain Eukaryota; kingdom Metazoa; phylum Arthropoda; class Insecta; order Phasmatodea; family Timematidae; genus Timema; species Timema californicum. The sequence continues at coordinate 78,864 of CABFOW010002870.1, read as the reverse complement.
TCTTGGTAGACCATCAGCTTCCTCTACCAGTACAGTACTTTCTCTTGGTAGACCATCAGCTTCCTCTACCAGTACAGTACTTTCTCTTGGTAGACTATCAGCTTCCTCTACCAGTACAGTACTTTCTCTTGGTAGACCATCAGCTTCCTTCACCGATATAGTACTTTGATTGACAGAGCGACATTTTCTTAGTCTGATGCCGGCCAAAAACAACCAACATTTTATTGTAATTTGAGCAGCAACTCTGAAAAAAAAGCCTTAATGTTGTACCTTGCTTCGCCAAGTATCACACACAGTCTTTTTAATTTCTGTGTTTGGTTACATTATGTGTCGTCTTCTTTTACTACTTGTTAGGCTGGGCATTATATATTATCATGTGTGTGGTTGTTTGTTTGTTTTCAATGAAGTGAGCACACATTGCCTGGAACATGATTAAACAATAACACTTTATAGCACACATTCACACAAATCAGCCATCTTCCTTGCTCCCATGTTTGATGGAACATTTTCCATTGTGCCTGCGCCACCATCTTGTTAACTAGTCTGTCGGGCTGGAGAGGAGAGATAGTTGGTTTGATCTCAGGTGAGATGGTTGTCAAAGTTAGTTTTGCTGTTTTTTGTTGTGCAAAAGTGGAAGAGAAAGATTGTAGGCCTGCCCACTGCCAAATTGGGTTCAGTAAAACCTCTAGTATTTGTGGAGAATAGGCTTGCATCACACAATTCTAATCTTAATTTTACCATGGCAAAAATATCGCTGACAAGCTTTGATGAATTTCTCCGGAAAATGGTTTAACTCACTTATGTAATTTGTTAGATAGTTTTCATCCATTTTTTTAAACATTGGGGGAACCCAGATCTCATTCTTCTTCTTTATGCAGCATCACCAACCACTCTCTCAACAAAGTTACTTCAATTTCTTTCAACTTGATAAATACAGAAAGTAGTGCTTTGTTCCATCATGTTCCTTGATCTAAACTACCTCCACACGAATTTGTTGTGCGTGAACACACAGTGTTTGACCCAGTGTGCATTCAGCCTTTTAGGACAGACACTAGCACTCATATTATACACAAGTTTTATTTGTTAAATCGCGATATGTTCTCTTCTAAGTCTAGACTTTCACAAACAATACATATTTTTCCATAGCTAACCTAAACTGAGAGTAGACTTTCACAAACAATACATATTTTTCCATAGCTAACCTAAACTGAGAGTAGACTTTCACAAACAATACATATTTTTCCATAGCTAAGCTAAACTGAGAGTAGACTTTCACAAACAATACATATTTTTCCATAGCTAAGCTAAACTGAGAGTAGACTTTCACAAACAATACATATTTGTCCATAGCTAACCTAAACTGAGTATAGACTTTTACAAATGATACATATTTGTCCATAGCTAAGCTAAACTGAATCTAGACTTTCACAAACGATATAGATTTGTCCATTGCTAACCCAAACTGAGTCTAGATGTTCACAAACAATACATATTTATATACTTTTGCCAACTTGTCAATCTTTGTAAAAGTTGTTTAGTAAATTAATTAAAAGAGTTCCTAATATAATCAACAAATTTGTTAGATGTTTTATTGTTTCATTTTACACACAAACAAATAAGCTAGGTAAATAAATCTCATTACACATAATCCACTGATCCTTATTACCAGTCCTGACAATTTGCATGATATTAACACTCAGCGGGTGGAAATCAACAATATTCAATTTAAAGGAAGTTTACCAAAAATTTCAAAGGGGAAGTTTCTGAAAAATTCTTTATGGATAGTTAGAAAATATAAAATAGGTCTAAGCTTTTTAATTCTGACACAAAATCCAATCGTTATTATTGGGAACAAAGATGGCTGCACAGAAGAAAATTGGTTCCCTCTATTGTTTTATCAATCCTAGGAACCACTTAGTAATTACACTACAACCCCATTGAAAACAAAACAATCCACTTCACTCTGTTTTCATTTTATATTTTGCTCACAAAGGCTTCTTTAATATGCAATATATTATATTGTATGTACCAGTATGTAATTATATTTACTATATAACTTATTAAATTATAAAATTAAAATAACTAGTTACAAAACTATTTGGTTTAGTAACCACTGTTCCTGGTTCTAAATACAAATACAATCTGAATAGTAAATTAATCAATCCTTTCAGTCAATTGTTAACTTCGGAACTTTTATTCCATTTGACTACAGTCCCTCATCTTCTACTATTTGATATGTACACTAAATCAGATTAAAAGAATTTTACTTGGATTTGCTCATATATGGATAAAATTTCTCCACATTCTACTTTCTGTATTCCCTTCTCATTTATATAAATATGTGAATAGCTCGAGAACAGATATTAAAAAGGGAAATATTCAATTATTTTAAATATATATATATTTTTTGCACCACTTGGTCAGCCTTTTCGCACTTTATAGGTGAGGAGAAGATAGTTGTGGATTAAATGTATGTTCATTTGTGTGGAGGGAGAGAGAATAAGATGTTATTAAGAAAAAAAGGCCCTCAATATGTCCGGATAGGGTTCAAATGCCAATTGCTAACTTCTCCATCACTGGCAAACTAAACAAACTTTACAAATTGACTAGGCGAGGGGACATCCTTATCTTTCTTTCCAGGACCTGTGACCTTGATAAAACTTATACTCTTATTTGGAGGCATTGCTTGAATGTAGAAAGAGAACATGTATGCACTAGTTTGGGTTTTAAAACATTAGTTAGTTAAAATGACTGCTATAATCGCCTGAAGTTGAGCATATCAGTTATAGTACATCTGCACAAAAATATATTATGTGAAGTAATACACAAATTTGCATCATAATATTAATTATGTGTTTCATGATTTATCATTGTGAACAAAAGAAAAACTATGATTTTTTTTATTTTCTTACTACCTGTTCGGGTTATACGCTTAAGTACTAATTACGCCTATGGATTAGGAATTGGGAAGGTTGGATTTAGAGGAAGTGAACCCACATTTGCGTGGAGGTTGAATTTAGAGGAAGTGGACCCACATTTGCGTGGAGGTTGAGTGGAAAACCATTTAGGAAAAACCACCTCCAGTTCACCCGACCGAGATTTGAACCTCGATCTCCTCGTCCTTGGCAGTCGAGCTCAACACAACTAGCGCATTAGCTAACTACGCCACCGAGGTGGGTTTATGAAATACTTTATCTGATTTATTGAACATTATAATAATTTTCCATTTTATAAGCACTGTAGCTAAGGGGGCATAGGTACATTGACCCCCTTTACTCCATTATAGAACTTAGGTGTTGAGGGGGCAGAGTTTAGGAACAATTGTTCAAATATCTACTTATTTTTGTGTGGCAGAGATACGTATTAAATCTGCAAATTGTAGTGTTCTATCTTAACCGAATAATATTTTTATATTAGTCCAAGTGATGAAAGTTCCTGAATGTTATACTGTCGCATCACCACTAATATTGTTTTTAAACTAATATATCATACAGCATCTGTTGAGTTGATGTTTATGTCTTTCTATTTGTAATTGTTTTGAAAGGTGTCAACACTGTTACCATTAGACAAGGGCAAAATTATTTTTTTTTGCAGCATTCATATAATTTGGAATTGAAGGAATTTTGAGATTTTATAATTTTTATTGTCACAAACTGATAATAAAATATAGATAATATTTCCCTTTCATTCTACAATGTGCCAGTTTTATACTTGGCCAGAGGTCAAACTCACGTTTTCAACTAGAGGCAATAAACTCCCTTAGAAGCTAAGATTACCACAGTTTAGGCTTAATAACACTGCTCTTAACCATTCACTTTATTGAATAGCTTACTGCATTTAGATAAAGATTGTTATTTGCACATTTTCACATAATAAATGTTTTTATTATAAGGTATAATTTTTATTTGATTTCAGAATGGCAACAAAAAAGAATGGCATCTACTTAAAATACACGATAGGTAAGAATATAATCTAAAAAATAGTTTTTACATAATTATTTTCCTGAAACCTATGTTACATCAATATAACAAATTTCTTTGGCCTTCGTTTGCTACTAAGTGTTTGTTCATCTTGTTTGCTATGTCACCATTGTCACCATACTAGTCAAAACTAGTTAAGTGTCCTTACTTAAAGATAATATACATTCTATTGGTGATGCTATAAACAAGATATTTTTGACAATTTAGTAAGAGTAAAACTGTTTGTTCTAGTGTATGCATCTTGATCTTCAACACAACTCGAAGAGTGTTGGTGCTTGTGAAACAGTTCAGACCAGGTACTATTACACTTTACACTTTCATAACCCAAACATCCATTACACTGGCCTGCGAAGTAAAACTTTTTTTGTGCTGTCTCAAATGTGAAAGGTGATTTTAACTAATTCCAACATGATACATTTAATGCTGAAGGGAATTTACCTCTATCACATACTTTTTTATACAAATCATAAAAATCATGCTAAAAAGTGGATTTGTAGTGTAATAAAGAGCATTATAAAATTATAAACAAAAACTATTTCTACTATATTAAATCGAGTACTAACATACCTTTAAAAATGATCAGTGTCTGAAGATAAGAATTTTTTCTTTGCTTGAAAGGAGGGTTGCATTAATTTACTTTTACGTACTTGTTCATATTTTCTCTTTTCAAGCACAAAACATAGTCCACTAGCATTGCTATGTTCCATCGTCCCGTCCCTGGTATCTTCTCCCATATCCTTTATTTCCTGATGAAATCTTTCACCCTGCTCTTCACTCAGAGTTCCCAAATTATCAGGAAATTAGGCAAGGTGAGAGTACAAAAGGTGGGGTTTTAAACTCATATTGCCCCCAAGAACTTGCAGTCTTCTTAACATATTTCTCACAATTTCTTAATATTTTACATCTTTTACTTTTCCAAGAAACTTATGGACTAAATCTTTGAAAGAAAACCATACCATGCCTGACATACTATTTTGTTCATAGTGTCCAAAAATTCAGTGTCCTTCATAAGCTGTCTAATCCTAGATCCATCAAATACTCTCTCTTTTATCTTAGCTTAAGATAAAACTGGAAATTTTCGGCTAAAATACTTGAAGCAAAGATAACTTTTGTCCAGCACTTTTACTAATTGTTTCTGTATCCCAAGTTTTATATGCAAAGGAGGCAATGGTATTTTTTTAGGACCATTTAGACTGGCACAAATTATATTTTTTTCCCCCAGCATTAAACTTCTCTTTAGCCATTCTTTCGTCGTCCAATGTTTATTCCTACCTCTAGTGTCCCATTCACATAACAAAACAAGGAAATCTTGTGTAACCTTCTTGTTGGCCTAGTATGATACAGGAAGCCTTTGGATCTCCATACAATGGCCATTGCTGTTCCTGATAGTTATTTTTTTCTAAAATGAATTGAAGATTTTCATGTTTCTTACAGAGAAACAGAATGCGCAACTGAAATCAAAGGAAATGCATTTCTATTATGCAATAAAACTTCTTTGAGACTTATTTTCCAAGAGTCAATAAATAATTGCCAGTCATTATGGTAAGATAGTTTTCTCAGTTGAAGAATTAAACCAGGTGCGTCACAACAATAAACTAGCTGGTCTCAGCAGATTTTTTTTTCTTTTAATATTTATCCCAGTATTTTTGTCTTTGGTAAGAACTAAGGGGAATTATTACAACAAATTTAGAAAAACCATCAATGAGATTAAGCACACAGGTATTCCCACTGGTAGAACGAGTGATGGGCCCTACGAAGTCCCTGTTAAATAGTTTGATTTCCAGTGAGAATCAACCGATTATCACGATTGAATTTATGACTTTTTTTTCCTAAGTACTAATAATGGCTTAGGATCCATTTAATATGTTGATTCTAAAATTAATCTAGGAGGAGTCACTAACAACATTAATACTGTACATGCATGATTTTAAGAACTATTTAAATTCACAAATCTGCACATTCCTTTGTCATATTTCCTTCCAATTCATTTAAGTACTCTAGATAATTGGCCTTACTGCTTATAAGTATCTAACAACAACATAAAGGATTATCAACTATGGACTATGATGCCGCCGCTGTCCTCCATAGCGTAGCATGTGCCAACCATCCAAGACTGTGAAAACGGTGGGTAACAAACAGCCTTTCAGTGGGTTCCTCTAACCCACCGCAGACAAACTCTTGGTTGTTAGAGCCACTAACCCTGTGTAAGTCGTTACCCACAACTCATTGTATATCTTGCACAAATCCCTCTGCCATTTACTGTATGTAACGGCTAGTATTACGGAGGAAATCAGAAACTTAACATTAGGGATTGCTAAAACTTAACTCTAATTTGTCCATTGACGGTACTTCCACAACCACTGAGTGTGGGGCAGGCGAGAGAATTTTAGAGGCAACCGAGTCATCAAGCCAAGAGACATCCTGTAGCTGTAGGGTTTTTTTGGGTGATTAATTTTGAGACAGGCAGCTTTCCCCTTCCTATACTTACTCATTGAGTGCTGATGCGACTACCAAGACTGGTTTCAAAACTCATTAGCGGACAATACAGGACATCAAACAACATTTATATTGCAGTGTGCATATTCTAAATTAACACTGACTTCAGTTAACATTGTCCAAACAAGGGGTCGCCAACCTTTATACTACCAAGGGCTTACATTAATTTTGGGAGCACATTTCTATATATGTTTTATATTATCTTCACACATAGGTAGGTTAATATAAATAATTTAGTTTGGCAATACTTTAAGTCACACTATCATACAAAGAATATTTTATTTATTGAAACATTCAGTAGAAAGTATGTTAAGATGTAATATTTAATGTATGCTTGAAAGTTTATTTCACTGATTATCTTTTTAAAGTCCAGATCATAATTTGACACTGTAGTTCATAAACAGTCCCTTAGAAAGATAACTTTGTATGGTCTACTAGTTTCCAGAAACATTAGTCTCTATGGCAAGCCTTGAAGGATAAGTTCTGTAGTTCTAAAATCTCTGGTTACCATTTTTCACCATTTGTTTAATACATTTTATTAATATATATGTCAATGATATGAATATTCACAATATAAAAGGGATTTTCCTAATATATGATTGGCACAATATCACTAAATTTTGCAGATCTTTGAATTTATTGCCCAACTTTTCTTTATGTCCACCATTTAAATTGTGTCAATACATTTTTGTCTATTTTTTATTTTCAAAGGGAATTTAATTTTACTATCGATAGCATGGTGCGTGCATTCAAAATGTCCGACGGACACTTTAATGGCTTGGCGACCCCGAGTCTGGAGACCTTTTACTAAATCCATACATAGGACCCATTTTCAAATAACGATAGACTTCTTCACTATTTTATAGAGAGATGAAGAAAAACATGGTTGATCTCTATCTGTTATTCATCCTCAGCAGTCTCAATACAAACTCTATTCACTAATCTACAAACTTTAATCGGGGAAGCTGAATTGTATTTATTATGAATGGTATCCATTCAGACATTTCTTAAACAAGAACCACAAATAAAAAGTCTCATTTGTATATATTTGTATAATATCCACAAAATCCTGAATTGTATCCATTCTGAGTGGTCTCCATTCAGACATTTTCTTAAACAAGCACCACAAATAAAATGTTTGATTTGTATCCACTAGAAATATTTGCATTATATCAACAAAATCCTGAATTGTATCCATTTAACTGTGGTGCTACTTGTCTGATGGATGGCAGCAGCAAAGACTTTCCTTAACTCATTCCGTGTTTACTAAAGAACAGCACTATAACTAAGTTCATATATAAAAAAAGATAAATACTGTTTCATGTTTCTTTTAAAATAATAATAAAAGGGTACTTTACAAATGATTGGTTTTATAAATAATTATGATCTGGTTTTAAATAAGGTACATGTGGAAGCATTTCCTAAAATATATTTATATTTTAAATAGTTTGAAAAATGTTATATTTCAGAATCCCGAAATTTCATAAAAAATGTGTTCTGTGATTGATGAGAGTTTTGTTGATTTGCTTAGGTTATATATAATTTATTTTACAATATTCATTTTCTCATAATTGGAGATTTGTTTTGTTTTTGTGTGTAGAGATGGCAAAAAAACATCCTTTTCATTTTAAGAAAAATCTTGCATTACACACATATTTAGGGCGCACCAGAGCCCAAATAAGAATTTGTGTCAAGAACACAAAGCGGGATCCTGCCAGTAAAATAAATTCTCTATCTAACAATATAAGTGTGCATAGGCCTAGACCCTACAGATCTGAGCAATTTGATACAAATAAGAGAAGAAACTTTTTTTAAAAAGAAGATCATGCTTTACACACAATTTTAAGGCGCTTCAGGGCCCAAACCAGAACTTGTTTCAAGAACATAAAGCGGGGCCCTGTTGGTTCCAAGTATCCTCTATTCAACAATATATGTATGCGTAGGCCTAAACTATATATCTGGCCAATTTGATCTAATAAGAGAATATACAATTTTTTTAAAAGTAAGATTTTGTTTAAAGCGCTCAAACATCAAATGTCAAAATCATAATTTATGTTTATTTAATAACTATGAAAAGTATAAGGGTTCTACGTGTATATATTTTTTCAACCTCCTGTAATCTCTCCATCATTTGTTGCACCCCTTGATTCTACCTTCCTTTCCTATCCATTATCCTTCCTTTACAGTAAAAAACATCTACCCATAAATGCTTAACTCTGACAAATTCTACCTACAATCTTTTTCCTCTCATTCAACCTTCAATAGATCTTTTAATCCCGCAAGCCCTTCCCTCACCCTACCCCTGGTCAAATCAATCCTCCGAAATTATAAATAGAAACCTAACCCACTTTTGTAACTAAAGCAATTGAAAAACCTGTTGCAAACCATTGCCAGCCATAATGACAAGTTGTATTGGATCCATCACATTTACAATTTAACACTTTTCACTTTTAAAACCAATAACATCAAATTACTTTTTATTTGTTTGGAAAGGTTTTCATTACTGTTTTAGTACATTTCATTATATTAATTAAAATTAATATATCATAGTTATAATAATAGAATTCAATGTAAAGAATATTACAATGTGAGGTAGAAAATATGTTTTAATTAGCACTGAGTGTGAGATCAATTGAGAATTAAGATATGAATGCTGTCTTTAATATCTAATAAGTTATTAATATTGAGATTATTATTCAAATCAATATTTAACAAATTAACTAATGTAATTGTCATAAATTATAATAATCATTTGATGTGATGAATAGTTAAAATATGGAATAGAAAATATGTTTAAATGGACTGAGTCCAAGATCAATTGAGGATTAAGATATAATTGCTGTCTTTAATAACTAAGAAGCTATTGACATTGATAATGTTACACAAATCACAATATGACAAATTAATAAAAAATTATGATATTAAAAGTGACGTAAAAACAATGATTTGAATGTAGAGTAGATAAATAATGTAATAGATATTAATCTTAGATTTCAGGATAGCGTTAGATTACTGTCCTTCATAAATTCTAAAAAGATCTTAACATATTAAAATGTGAGTCATTTCACATGTAATATAAGAGTAAACATGTTAAAATACATGTATCATAAACACATGAGTCAAATACAGTTAAATACACATTTTTATGAAAATTGATAAGTTATAAAGTTAAGGTAGACAGATATGAGAGAGAATAAATTGAATTAAAGTGAGTTGAAAATTGAATTCTATTCTTATCTGATGTAATTCCCTTGTTCCTTTTTGATGCCGAATGTGAGTCAGTCACAATTCATCTACATGTTTCGACGCGCAACAGCATCATCATCAGGACCAAATAAGACAAAATAAGCGTAAGTTGTGATACAAGTAATCCAATCCAAGCCAATATAAACAACCTGAGACTAAAATTACTGAATAAGTGTTAATGAAAGAAACATCTTGTAGAAAATGAAATATCATATTAACATTAAAGTTCCAGATATGAGTTTGTACCCAGGCGGCTCAGCCGTCAGCCATCTCCGCCATCAGCTCTGGTCATCAGCTATTGATAATGGCCTCGCGTTGTCATCTTCTTCTTAGGTTCGTTGTCCACGGCAGTCAGTTTTGGTAGAGCATCTCAAGGTTATGTCGGAATAATGGTGGGGGTAGAGGTATACAGTCGATTTAAAAAGATGTTTTTTATCGTAGCATTTGAAATATAAGTTTTATTATAATAAATCTTTTACATATTATTACCGAGGATATTTTAATTTAGTAACATGAAATAATTAATACATAGCTAAAGATGGCTATTTAGCCACCTGGGCTACCTCTACTTTCTCCCATCTCGAGACTCTACACGTGTCGATAAGTGAAAATGAGAGTACACGTCTTTACTCTTTACGGGCTAAACGGCTAGTGTCCGTGTCTGACGCTTTCCTCACAGATAAGGTCAAACACAGACGCTAAACCAAAGGCACTGATTGGCCTGGAGTCCACGCCAAAACCTCCCCCTCCCCTGAAAGACTGCACGTGCAAGAACAGGTGCGTCTCCCAGTTTCCGGGTTCAGCTATTGATACAAAGCACGATGCTTATAAATGAAAAATAAAAGTAATAAATTTGGATGACTCGAATAGCCCAACAAAGACTTTAAAAAATGAAAAACTATTAGATTATAAATTTAAAGGCCTGAAAATGAAGTTAATGAATTGAAATTTGAAACATATATTGCTTACAACTTTGGTTATGATTTACATAACTTATAATTACCATAAAACTCCACACTTTCTTATAATTAACCCTTTGATAGTAATAAAGATAATTAAATTAGGCCTAGATGAATGGAAAAGGGCAATGTATTTATCAGTTTAGTACTCTCAGTAGCTTGAGTGAATTAATATGTAAACTAAAGGAAAAACTAATATAATTTTATAAATGAAAGTTGAGAGCTAAGGGTCTAAAACCCTGACCACTTTACAAGTTTCATCGGCAGAGAATGGAATAGAACTAATTGAATTTGGAAATTGGTGTGTGAAAGTAAACACAGTTGTACTGGTGTCCAAACAAAATAAAGTGTTGAAATTTGGAGATAGATAGATAGGAAAATGATTAAGTCAATAAATGTAGAATGAAGGGGCAAAAAATAGGGTGGAGAAAGGGAATATAAAAAGGAGAAGAATGAAGGTTCTAATCTTCTTGATCTGTCCCGAACAGGTCAATTGCTACTATAGAAGGAAGGGCTGGTACAAATAGAATTTAATTTTTATTTTGTGTGTTGGGGAAGTTTCCTAAGGGTATTGATGAGAGTTTGGTTTTCGAAGTTGGTTTGTTCATTTAAAACTGTTTTATTGTGAAGTAGCGCAGTTTGGATGAAGATATTCTCAGCGGTGTTCATGGTTGTGCTTTTAGAAGAGCTGTAAATTAGTCTCATACATTTATTCATGGGGGTGGGTTGATGGTCGGATAGCTTAAGATGTTCAGAGAATTTGGATTTGTTTCTATCATATTTAAGGTCACTATGTCGAAAGGCGCCTCCCAATTTGACCAATGTACACACTATTGCAATCACATGTGAGTTGGTAAATGCAATTTTTTGATATTGGTTGGTTTCGTTGAGGTTGGAATTGTTAATATATTTTTTAATATTATTGTTATTGTTGTTATTGTTGGTGCTAAAAGCTATTTTGAGTTTATGTTTTTTGAAAATGTTGGTTATATTATGAGTTTCTTTTCCAGTAAAATTAAATTTGATCCATTTTGTTTTGTTGTTGGAAGTAGTATTTTCAAAAATAAATTAATATATCCAAAATGGTTTTGTGTACAACACCCTATTAGACAATGCTTGCTAGTGGTAGGTGAACTTATAACAAACTAACTTAAATATCAGTGTAAACTAATTAATAATTTCAAAAACTATTTGTTTATTTCATCTTGGTTGTTCTTTCTAAGCCCACATAGGCAGGTACGCAATCTTATTGTCAATATTATAGTAGTCTTGTTTGCTTATCAGGTCAGGCATCATATCCAGGCTGGCTGTAGGTCTACTTGAGGGTTTTTTCCTAAATGGTTTCACACACTCCTTCCACACAAATGTGGGTGCACTTCCTCTAAATCATACATACCTCATCCTAAAACTAATAGCAAAATTAGAACATAGGTGTATAAACCGAACAGGTAGTAGGACGCGGTGTTAAAAAAAAAACTTTTCAGAAAAACAAAGTACAAACATTGTTCTTTGTCATGTCAAACACTTCCCAGATAACCATTATAAACAAAATTGTTATTTCCAAACATCTAAAAATATATTTTCAAAATGCCCTCATTATTAAAATAAACCATGGGTGCAGCTAAGAGTTCTGTCATTTAGGGAAAACTAGGATCTCACCTCCCCTCGGTACTACTTATTGTTTTTAAGGCCATTTTAACTTAAAACACGTCTTTTATTCACCTTAATAATCAATACTTTATAATAATAATTATTTTTTACACGACTCGGTGTTCATGGCTTAATGCGCTAATATCATGTTAGATTAGACTGTGGAGGATGGGGAGATCAGGGTTTGATCTCGGCCGGGTGTACTGAGGGTGGTTTTTCTTAAATGGTCGTCTACTCTATCTCTCCAAAGATGCGGGAAACCACCTCCAAATTACACATATCTTATCCCCAACTCATTAGCATAATTAGTACATAAGAGTAAAACCAAAATGGATAATAAGACACTGTGAGAACAAAATAACTATTTGGTTAAGTTTTTGAAAAATAAAACACACAAATAACATAATATTTGTATTGCAATAAATTAAAGAAACAGAAAAGGAAAAATAGTAATCATACCTAAGCCTCAAAATTTAAAATATTTACAATTTTTTTTTAAATATGAAAATAACCATAATACTTCAATAAAAATAATTTAACTTGTAAGACTTCTCTCTAAATCATAAAACGCTTCAAATCTTACTATCAAGGAAATGCTTTGTGCTCGTAATGAAAATTGTGGTTTGGACCATCTAGTGCCTTACAGATGTGTTTAATGTAGGATTTTACTTTTAAAAAAAGTTCTTCACCAAGTTTGGGTCATATTACTCAGATCTGTAGAGTCTAGGCTTATGCACACTTATATGGTTGAAAATAAGATACTTGGGACTATCAGGGCCTCGCTTTGTGCTTTTAACACACATTCTGGTTTGGGCCCTAGAGAGCCTTAAAGAAATTTTAATGCAAGATTTTCCTTAAAAAAAGTATGTTCTTCCCCATATTTGGGTCAAATTGTTCGGACCATTAGGGTCTAGACCTATGCACACTTATATGGTTGAATATAGAATTGATTTTACTATCTGGACCCCGCTTTGTGCTTTTGACGTAAATTTTGGTTTGGCATCTGGAGCGCCTTAAAAATGTGTGTCGTGCAGAAATTTTCTTTAAAAAAAGGCATGTTTCATCCCTATGTTTTGTTCAAATTGTTCGGATCTGTAGGGCTTAGGGTTCGGCCAGACTGACAAGCGAGCGAGCAAGCGCGCAAGCGACTGGGTGGCCACACTGGCGAGCGAGCGCGTAATTAGCAGACCCTAGTTCATTAGAGAAGATGTATCTGTCAAAGACACTTGGTACATCTCTGCTCCTCGAAAATTCTTACAACAATTTTTTTTAATGTACTGAAGTGTTTTAAAATCAGATTAGCCGCACCAGTGGCGGAATGGTACGTTGCACTCCATAGCTTTTGACTGGGAGATAAAGGTTCGAAGGCTCAGTGAACTGAAGGTGATTCTTAAAACTTATTTATTGTTGTGGTTTTTTCATACTCTCCAAACTAATGGTGATTATTATTTGTAAAGGCCTACTTTGATTATAATATTGAAGTATTGTAACATATCGGGATTACATATATTTATGGTCTTACCAATTAAATTAGGCCATTAATAGCAAGGGTGTTAAATCTATCACTGATAGAAAAAAGTCAAATATCATGTCAAAATGAGAAGTTTCCCAGCACTCAATGAACCAACATACAATAATATTGCCTAGCGCCTGTAAACTAGACTGTACCGGGTCGAGCACGCGCGCTTGAAAAATAGAAACAGTTCTATCTTTCAAGTGCGTGCGCTCAGTTGCTTGCGCGCGCGCTCAGTCGCTTGCGCGCTCGCTCGCTCGCTCGCTCCAGTGTGGCCACCTCCCATTAGAATCCATGTGTTCTATTTTATATTTTAGTCGCTCGCTCGCGCGCTCAGTCTGGCCGCCCCCTAAGGCCTAAGCTCACATATATGGTTGGATAGAGAATTGATTTTTCTATCAGGGCCTCATTTTGTACTCTTGACACAAATTTTTGTTTGGGCCCTGGAGCGCCATCAAAATGTGTTTGGTGCAGGATTTTACTTTAAAAAATATGTACTTCATGCTGTTTAGGCCAAATTACTCAGATTTGTGTTATAAGCCCAATCAAAAATAAATTTAGAGATTTTTGGAACAATCTTTTTTTTCATCTTTAAATTTTTTCTGAACTAATTTTGGGTTTACTATATTTGTTTTTCTTGTGGTGGTTATAGACGTGTAGCTTATCATAGATGTGGAATAGTTCAGCCCAATAATAAAATAGCGGTGACCTGGTGGTCTAGGGGTAAGGTGTCAGACTTCTATGCTGGCGGCCGGGGTTCGATCCTCGGTCCCGGCAAAGATTTATCTGATTACCAAACCCTTCCTTCACCTCTGGCAAGACATCTTGTGAATGTGAGGAATGCCAGGTCTCCACCGTGGTTCGGATTCCACGTTAAACTGTAGGTCCTTCATTTCATCTCACATTCACCCTACCATTACACATTAGCGTAAGTGCATATAACCCGAACGGGTAGTAAGACGCGGTGCTAATAATGATAATAATAATAATAAAATGTCGTTGTTAAAGTAGCTAATGCTGTCAATTTGTCATAATATAGTATTTAAATCCAGGATCCAAGATGATCTGAGGGCTATTTATATAAAAATATCTATATCTTTTTATATAAAACAAGCACCTTATACACAGGTATATTATATAATGTTTATAAAAATGAGTCTAATAAATTAAAATCCATGTTTAGATTTTAAAGTAATAAGACAATAAGTATAAAAATTATCTTTTTTATATTAACATAGAGATAGTAAGCACGGAATGGGTTAAGGAGAGTTTCTGCTGCTGCCATCTTTCAGACATATATCACCACTATTAAACGCATACGATTCAGAATTGATATAATTCAGGATTTTGTGGCTATTATGAGAATGGATAAAAATCAGATTTTTTATTTGTGGTGCTTGTTTAAGAAATGTCTGAATGTATACATTTCAGTCTTCTCCTTTAATCTCCCTCTCCTACTAATAAATATATTTTCTACTGTTGCACTGCTGACTTTAAATTTATATTAAGAATGAGCTTCCTCCCAAATTTATTCTTTGGTTATGACATTGAATAATTAAGAACACAATACATTCTTGTAGTGAGTTTTAACATTCAGGATTAATATAACAATTGAAGGATGATATTACAAAACTTTGACTCATATACTACAATTTAAACTGAATAGTGATAACTTAAATTCAATCTTCTTACCAGAATACCATGCTCAAGACTTCGGTTTTGGGATTTTTCTGTCGGAAACTCAAAATGTATTCAAACATTTTCAGAACTTTTCTAATTTTTATGACCTGGAAAACCCATAAAACTGGAATAAAAGGTATCCTTACATCCTGGAGCCCAGGGTACCGAGATTAAGTTTTGTAAGGGGTCGCAAGCAGCATCAGTCAGTTCCATGGTTTTAAGTTTTCACAAGTTAAGCTGTACCATGACAATAAGAAAACTTTCTTAAATGGTTTTCCACTCTCCCTCCACGCAAATGCGGGTTCACTTCCTCTAATTCAACCTTCCCAATTCCCTATCCATTAGAGTAATTAGTATTTAAAGCGTATAACCCGAATGGGTGGTAAGACGCGGTGCTAATATTATTATTAATAAGAAAACTCAATATTTCAGTAGCACAAGAAGATTTTATTCAACTTAAATATAACAGAAGGACAAATTATGGGCCGACCAAGGCTAGATACAAACAACATAGTGTGTCCATAGTTTAATCTGCTAGAGAAACTGGTTAGCATGGTGCAAATCCTTAATAAATGAACCTCCTTGTATAGATTGGCTAATTGGCAACTTGCATTCAATTATAATATAAACTACCTTTCTTATAAATGCCCATCAATAATAATGCATAAGAATGAACTCCAAAAAACTGTTAAATAGTTAAAGAAAATAAAAAAGGAGGAGGGTTTAAGGTCAGTAGTATATATAAGTTCCAGCAAGTGCAATCTTTAAATTTTGAAATACAACTATCATCTTTTATCTAAAACATGAATAATGTAGTGCCTAATCAGTCCTCGCCTGCCCCTAAAGGATTAATTAAAACAGTAAATACAATAATACAGGAGTAGATTCTGAAACAAAGACTTGATATATATATATATAAAAGGGGCCCAAATTTACCTTAATAAAATAGCAAACTATATTTTAATAGTTACAACAAACTTGTCTGGTCAAGATTACCTATGACAGCCTATGCCGACTTAAATAAACAAAATTTGAACGTGTCTTCTTCCTAGAGAAGGCCAATAATTGCAATAGTGCACAAGTGTTAGATATAACTAATCACTCCCAGCAAATAAATAAAATCTTTCATTTAAATATTTTAAATGTTTAAAAATATACCTATATCAAATGAGACAGACATCTCAGACATCCAGAAGGGTCAAATTAAAGCCATAAGCAAAATATTAAAAAAGGGAATTTAGAAATATTAATATTTTTGTGCCATAATGATAATTTAGAAAAAGAATGATATGCCAACGCACAGCTTACCCCAAAACCATGCAGAACCAAGTACACCTTTCCCTTCTAAATTACCTCAATATGTACAGAAAGTATTACACAAATCTACTACACAATGTCATCACACTCGCGTATTATAGGGAAGAACCAATGGGGAGTGTAGAATCCAAAAAGTCTCCTTATATGGGCATGTAAGGAAGGAGGGATAAGAAATTGTAAACCTGGCAGGGCTTGCCAGTTTGACAAGCGTCACACTTTAGTCTATTCATTTCTTGAAAAGCGTAAACATGGATCAAGTCGGTTGAATGGCGTGGCAGATAGGTAAGTTGAGCAATTGTTTGCAGCCATCTCAGATAAGGCTAAAAAGCCAGTTCTTCAATGAGCGTGAGCGGCCAGTCTATTTCTTTTATATTTTGTCTAAACATCACATATTATCTCTTAGTAACATCTATTAAAACAAAATTCATAACCCTTTGTATTATTTTGAACCCACACATCTAACTTGCCTGCAAGCTATCCTGACAGATCCAGCTAGGAGAGGGGGGGGGGNGTTAAAACCACAAAAAAAAGGTGGACGGCAGACTTCCTGCCGTCTCCAACAAAGATAGGGGGGGGGGGGGATTGTGATAAAAGTAATTAAATTTAGGAAAATAAATATGCACTATTATGCATCATGTAAAGTTATTGGGTGCTAGTTTTAAACAAATTGTTTCCAAAAAATTTCAACTTTTCAAAAAATAAATCATCAATAAATTACTAACTTACTATTTCATTATTTTTTTTTAAGAAAATAAAGACTGCATTGACCTATTAACCACAATTTACTTCCTACCCATGATATATTTGGAGCCCCTGTGTAGTTTTGGAGCTCCAACAAAAAAGAGGATTGAAATTGAAATTGGAAGCTTATTGCCAGATTTATGAGGAAAGCTTAGCCCGAAGTTGAAATCAGGGGAGTTGAATAACATAAAGGGGGGTACTAGGAAAACTATGTAATAGGAAGCCCACCCAAAATTCTTGGAATACTAGTATCCGGCAAAACAGCCCGGCCATAATTAGGACTCCAGCTTCTATTAACAACTCCACTTTTTACTCAGCTACTTACAAGTTGCCGGCTACTATAATGTCTCCAATCACTATTTGGTCAAATACGACATAAACCATTTTTGGGATTGTTAAAAACTTAACATGTTCCTATTTTGAACCAAATCGTTAAGAGATATATTGTAAAATATTTAAAATTTGTTAAAATATCAGTAATCATTAAACTGCTCTTTAATGAATATTTTTCCAAAAGACAAATATACATTTTTATGTATAATCTCAAACACTCCCCAGGTATACATTTTAAACAAAATTATTTGAGCCATTTTTGAATTTTAAAAATAATCACTGATTATTTGATACCTCGAATAAGTTAAGATCCAGGCCTAAGTTTTTCTGATGATTTGAGTTTACTTCACTTTCATTCTTATTTTAATTTGCACAGTTGATATAATCATCATTAACAAACTTTTACCCAAAAACAAGAATATAGTGACTAGTGTCACATGTCAGGTCAAACATTCCCCAGATATACATTTTAAACAACGTAACTAAAGCTGTTTCAGGAATTTAAGGGCTAGGGTCAAAATCAAGTAAGGGCTCAGGTATATCCATATAATGTGAAAATATAAAGTTTGAACAAAAGCTATCAACTCATTTGGAATTCTGTCCTAGGGAAACTTTATTGGGTTTGGAGTCAGAAAAATGTTAAGGTTCATCATAATCTCGAAGTCGGAACATTTTATCAATTACAATACTTTCTTTTATTTGAGAAATTAAATGTCATACCAAGAATATAAAATTAAAACCTAAGTTTGAAAAATGATTTGTGGTCTGTTGACTCTTCACTGCTCCCAGTAAAATATAAATGTTTGTTTATTGTTGCAGCTGTATACTATGCCAGTATACCTAGCTGTGATCAAACCACACATATAGACACGGATAAGTATCCCAGTAAGCTTGGAATAACTATAGAACTTTGTGCTGGAATAGTTGACAAAGAGCTCCCTTTAGAAGAAATAGCAAGTATTGAGATCCTGGAAGAGTGTGGCTACGATGTTCCAGCTTCCAAACTAGAAACAATTACTACTTACAGGCAAGTATTACTAGGCACAGGTTAGAAGGTAATTTGACCACCCTATGGTAGCTATAAAATTAATACAAGAAACAAAGTGAAAATTCAATTTTAAGGAAGATAATACAACACAGATAAATCATACACTTTTGTATGCACATGTTGTTCACTTCTTACATCTATCTTCAACACGACCATTCATTTGGATACAGAGGGTTTAGCATGCTAATTTTAGAAAAGCTTCTTACAACATAAAGTATAGGAATATGTTTAAAACCAGTTGGTCGTTGTTGGAAATAGCCTTTAGTGTATCGGAATGATTAATTTGAGTGGTTGTGGACTTAAGATCGTGCTACATGTGTGTTTTGTTTAATGGTTCCTATCATCTATAAATTGTCATGATTATTTCAGTTTCCTTCTATTGATAATAAATGATGATGTTTTTGCTATCTCTTTACTTTTTATAAAATGGGATTGTGATGTTTATGTTTTGTTTTTTAATGTAAATTGTGACACTCCATCCATCTATTACATTTTGTGACAAATTATAGTGTTTCCTAGTAATGAGAATTGGTTCTAGGTATTGGCAATATGTCAAAACCAAAATAGTTAGATTCATTTTATTTTTTAAAGAAGAAAAATCCAGATCCAACAGGAAATGAAATTGTGGATGTAGCGGAAAATTGTGCATCAATGAACTCGATTTATGAATCGGCCTCATCCAGTAGATCTAGTTTGCTGCACAACATCTGAATGACCTCCTCGAAGCAGCGCCAGAAGGAGCCACTCAACCAGTGGATCTAGTTTGTTATGCAAAATCTGAATAACCTCCTCAAAGCAGCGCCAGAAGGAGCCACTCAACCAGTGGATTTAGTTTGTTATGCAAAATCTGAATAACCTCCTCAAAACAGCACCAGAAGGAGCCACTCAACCAGTGGATTTAGTTTGTTACACAACATCTGAATAACCTCCCTGAAGCAGGGCCAGAAGGAGCTACTCAACCAGTGGATCTAGTTTGCTACATCAACATCTGAATGACCTCCCTGAAGCAGGGCCAGAAGGAGCCACTCAACCAGTGGATCTAGTTTGCTACACAACATCTGAATGACCTCCCTGAAACAGGACTAAAAGTGGCCACTGCGACCAGAACACATCAGCATAAGTAATACATCTACCCCACAACAAATCGCAGTACAATTAAACAGCTAGACATAAGTAAGACTACCTTGTATGAATACCACAGTGGAATATAAATATATCGCCCACAAACAAAATAAGTTTATATATTGGTTATGGAAACCGAGATTTCCAAATAATCCTGTATAAGAGAATCCATCCGGTCTTAATTCACCCTTCTGAACTTATCTGTTTTAATTCAATTAACACTTCTCTCAAAACATCCCCATCCTCACCAGTAGCACCCATGGCACCTCCAGGTTGCTCTCCCTATTCACCATCACATGACAATCTACACATCTCCACCTCCCTTATTTCCACTGCCCTAAGACACCCTCTTACACCCCTACATCCCTTTACCTTAACAAGATATTTCCCTCTTCTCTCTCTCTTTCTCTCTCTCTCACACACACACACACACACACACACACACACCATTCTCTCCTGATACTTATGAAGAACAGACCAAGGAAGTTTCCCGAGGCAACAATAGCCTTTGAGGCATCTAAAATGTACAGAAGAGATGAGGTACCAACACCTCAAACTTAAAAAACCTCACTCAAAGCCCTCAGCATGAAAAGATACCGCTTATCAGACGAGCCAAAACCAAGCCAACATGTGACAAAGAATAGCACCCATTCCAAATAACACAAGTCAATGACCGAACTGAGTAGATGGTGTGAAACATGTTCAAATAATAAAATACATATAGAATGCTTGGGTATGCACATGTTTGATATTGGCAACTATTTTTGATTACTTAAAACATCATACACAGTAGATCCGTGGACAAAGATCATGGCTCGACAAGTTTGTATGGTTGACGTACAGTGACAAAGATTATGGCTTGACGAGTTTGTATGGTTGACGTACAGTGACAAAGATTATGGATTGACAAGTTTGTATGGTTGACATACAATGACAAAGATTATGGATTGACAAGTTTGTATGGTTGACATACAATGACAAAGATTATGGCTTGACGAGTTTGTATGGTTGACGTACAGTGACAAAGATGCTGGAGATTACTACAATGCATGTGTACATTTTGGATCAAAGGAGGGAGTGTGTCTCTTAGAACCACAAACTGACTCTCTTTCAAAACTACAAAAAAGGAAAAGAATTGCTTTGCACTCAGGCCTCTATCATTGAAAAACAATCATAAGATGTTTTGAATTTAAAAATACATTTTAAAACAGGATGCTCTCAGTTAAAGTCAGATTAAACTGTGAATAATATAACTGTAGAAAATTGAGCATATTTGATACCACCGTTAAAGACAGTGTGGCAAACAAAACTTTCTGATATGAGGTAATCGTGATGACGAAGAGGATCTCAGAAAATAAAAACACAGAACTTCTGACCTTAGCTAATGTACAAATAATACTTACAAGTGAAAGCAATGCTGTCATCAGGGAAGCTTAATTTGACAAACTCTTTAACTTTAGCCCTATATGCCAAGTCCCAACAACTTGTTGTTACTACAGAAAATAGCTAAAAGGTATTATGTTCCTAAATGTGAATGCATGATAACCATGGGTAAGTCCAGGTTTGATAAATCAGGACGGTGCTCTAAGTTAAAGTAAACAAAAAAAATAAAATAAATAAAGGCGATCTAAGTCCATTTACTACATAATTATAATAATTTGAAGGTAAATAGAAACAAGAAATTTGAACACGCTACATGTGTAGATAAAAGAATATAACTTATGCAACTAGAAATTTGATGGATCCTCAACTTTCATAATAAATTCAAACAAGAAGGAATTAAAATACTACATTCAGGCAAGCGCTTTAGAAATGTAAAAACAAATAAGCACATCATAACAAGTGTGAGAATAAATCCCTATCTAATGACAGTTAACAACTTACATGATTAAAAATAATCAGAGTTTTCAATCCACTGATGTCTGCACCGGACTTCTAAATATCAATGGAAGGGTCAAATTGTTATTCGATAATTTAGTAAACTTTCTGAGTGAAAGTTCTAACATGAAAGTAGCATCTGGATGGATCACCTTGCCCACCAAGATAAATAACTGCCCATTCTAATACTAAACCTAACTTTATGAAAAACTTACAAAAAATTAGCAGCCCACAAATATCTGTAATCCAACAAAACTCTGCATCTAACCATACACTACATTCAAATGTGGCTAATAGTAACTTAATCAAACTATATAGAAGTGGATAAACCATCATTGTAAACGGCCAAGCCTAGATTGTTGCACAATTAAGTTAAATAACATGAAGGAAAATAAATTACCTGACCTATCACCCAAAAAAAAACTTGACAAGTTTAATATTCCTCACAACAAAACCTGAAGTTGCCAAAACTAAGTTTATCTAACGTTAGATTTATTCTATCAGTTAGGCTTTCTCGGCACATCTAAATTCAAGATTTAAATCAAATACCAAGGGAAATAGTTTTAATAAACTTCATATCCAAGCAGTGTTATATTTTATTTAAATTTTAACTAACACTTCCAATTAAGAACTTCATATATATGCAGCAAATTAAATTGTACCTAACTTGAAGAGTTGCCAATAATATTCCTTAATTTTATATTTAAAAAAAAGTACATCAAAAGATAATTTTAGTTCAGTTGAGCTGGTGGTCTAGGGCTAAGGTGTCAGACTTCTGTGTTGGGGGTCCGAGGTTCAATCTTCGTGCCCAGCACATTTATCTGATTGCCAAAACCTTCCTTCACCTTTGACTCGGCATGTATTAATCACAACTTGTGAAAGTGTGGAATGCCAGGCCTCCACCGTGGTTCAGATCCCATGTTAAACTGTAGGTCCTCCATTTCATCTCATAATCACCCTACCATTACACATTAGCATAAGTGCATATAACCTGAATGGGTAATAATAAGATGTAGTGCTAATTTTAATAACATTTTAGTTTATATTATGTGTCAGTTAGCCTCTACAACGAAACAAACATCAAAGAGTGATCTAGAATAGTGAGCTGCCGAGGACGGGGAGATCGAGGTTCAAATCTCGCTCAGGTGAACTGTGGGAGGTTTTCCCTAAATAGTTATTCACTTTCCCCGTCACAAATATGGGTTCACTTCCTCTAAATTCAACCTTCCCAATTTCTAACCCATCAGCGTGATAAGTACTTAAGCGCATAACCCAAACGAGTAGCAAGACACGGTGATAAGTATTATTATAATTATTATTAGAATAGTGAGCACAGGTTTATAGGCAGTTTATTTTCAGTGGGGGGAAAATGGAGTAGTTACACACGTAATGAAGATTGCTTGATGCGCGAACAATCGGTGATTCACAGTAAGAGTTCTCACTGATGCATGCGTACAAAGTCATTTATTCGTCGAATCGTGGTAGGGAGGAGGAATTACTAAATATTTCCCCTCAGTTCTCATGCATGCACAATGTTCTAAATTGAGGAAGTTCTCTCAGGTGGTGTTTCATGAAAAGATAGGAAAAGTTCTTGTTTTTCTGTACACCCATTCCACTTGGAAGAAATGTTCGATCCAGACATGGTGTGAGATGACCAAGTCCATCCCGCTCAGTCTAGTTGGAATGTGTAAGTTAATGTAGTTGTTGGGTGACGGGGTTGTATTGACCAATAGGACTCTCACAACAATTCACTCATTGAGACATTCAGTCCAGCTTAACCCCTCTTCATTATAAGGACCTGCTTTAGGGCCTTTCCTTAGAAGGGACCTCTTAGAAAAGTAAAGATTAAACATAAACTTTAAAATGAAAAATATTCATGAACTATCAGATATAGAAAGTGTCAGAGAAAGAAAGAAAGTGTCAATATAATTGAATAATTATAAAATATGGTGTGCCAAATTATTACAGAAGGGGGATGTGAATATTTGCATTATCTTCGACATGTCATTACTTCCGAGTTTATTGCCAGTCTGGGAAAATGATATTTTGAGGCCCCATTTCATATACAAAAATTAACTTAGTTTATTGTTTAAATATTAAGTTAGTAACTTATAGAACTATGTGGATGAAAAAATTATAAATGCTTCCTTCATTTGTCAAACCAGATAATTTTTATGCTTACAACACTCACCTCCTTTAAAAAGCCAATAAAAATAATAATAATACTTAGCAACGCGTCTTACTACCCGGTTGGGTTATACACTTAGGCCTACATTTTTTATAATCCTGTCAAGTTGTAGTACAAAAAGAATAGTTCTGTCTATTCAAGAGAAAGTATGTACCATTAGAGCTTGTGAAAGTGAACGAAAAAAGGCTGATGCATGCCGTGAGTTTGGATTAGTGGATTCTACTGTAAATGTCCTTCCTTACAAGCTATTAAAAGTGTTCTGTTGGTACCTCTTTTATAACGTCACGCTGACATAAGGTCAAAATTTATTTGGCCCCTTTGATGACTATAACCAAGGACAACTGTATATCATTGAGGGAACAAAGTAGTTTTAAATACAGAACTTCTTAGAGTAAAACTGAAATATGAACAAAAAGGTACACAAACAAAGAAAAACAAAGTACACAGTGTATCAAAATATCTTACACACTTTGAATTTATGAAAACCAAATAAATAAATATTTTTTGAATATATCATATTTGTATCATATTCAGATTAGTGGTCAAGCTGTAAAGAATGAAAACATACATTATCCAAGAGGGGTCAAGTGCCCTCTCTTACCAACATACTAAGCCGAAACCTGACTCTGAACAGCTAAATCTGGGATTATTTACTTCCAACAATACGATTTTCACAGCAATCTCTGAGGAATCAACTGATCACAGATCAAGGCTAATGGGAACTATGAGGCGCGTCCACAAATTAAAGTACGAGAAATTAATAGAAAAGTTGGATAGAGGGTTAAAAATACTTGCATACTTCCTTTATTTTTCTATGTAGTTCCCATTGACTTCGAGACATTTTATATATTTTGGCAAAAAACTTATTTATACCCCTTTCAAAAAAATCTGCCGGTTCATATTCACAAACAAGTGATAGTCAATTGGAGGAGGTTAGGGCTGTAGGGTGGGTGGTCCAGCTATTCCCATCCAAACTGCTGAATCAGCTTAACAGTTTGAGCTTCCAGTGTGGGCTCAAGCATTGTCATGCAAAAAGAACAACTCTGATGTCAACATACCACATCTTTTGTTCTGAGCTGCTTATCTGAGTCTTTTTAAGGTTTCACAATATCCCACAGCATTAATGGTTCTTCCACGTTCAAGAAAATCAACAAGCAGGAAACCCACCTGGCCCCAAAAAACAGAAGCCACGATTTTTTGGTAAAGCGTTCCTGTTTGAATTTTTTTGTTTTTGTGGATGTTTAATGATGCCACTGCATCGATTGTTGTTTTGTTTCAACATTCGTGTACAACATCTAAGTCTCGTCTACGATTTGAGAAAAAAGTTCATTTCCTTCCTTTTCAAAACACTAAAATAACATTTGAGCTGACTCCACTCATTTTTATTTGTGTGTTTGTCAGCATTTTGGGGACCCATTTTCTTGTAGCCTAGCTTTTCTGTAACGATTTTTTGAATGCGTGACTGTGAAACTTCTGGAAATTCAAAAGAAAGTCCCGTATGTGTGAAACAACGGCTCTCACGAATTTTCGTGTCCACATGTTCCACTAAATTGCCAGTCACCACACTTGGTCGGCCATTGCACTCCTCATCATGAACATTGGTGACACCATCTTTAAACAGAAGAACCCATTGTCTCACCTTACTTTCACTCATGGCATCTGGCTCATAAGCCTTACATATCCGACAATACATTTCTGCAGCGACAACACATTTCTGCAGCGTTGAGGTTTTCAGCTAACAAAAATTGTATGATACTACGAACCTCACAACTGGCGGGATTATTTATATGAAGGATCATTTTAAATCACTCTCTCACATAAATTCAGATGGGGAAGTCTAAAACTGAAGTAAAGAGACCAACAGAAAGCTGATGAGACGATTCTTACTATACATGCAAATGAATGTCTATGAGCTTATTTTGGTGGTCATATCTCAACGGACTTTACTTTGTGAACGCGCCTTGTATAAATGATCAGTCTCAAGAATACAAAGTGATCTGAGGTCTCTTAATTTGTGACAAAAATAGTCACACTTCTTGTGGACACAGGAAAAAGTAATAAAAGCTATGAAAAAACCTTCTTGTAATGGGTTTCACACTTATAAAAACTCAAGAATAGCGATCTGGACTTTTTGGTAAATAAAAGTGAGCCAAAGTGTGGAAATAGATGTTGAAAAGTGGTAAAACAATAATTGGTAAGATATTTACTGTATCTATATATTTTTTATAGTTAATATTACAAAATACATTTTATGTTTAGTTCTTAAATTTCCCTATAAATATCCATTAAGAGTAGGTATTAGATTACATTACCTTAAAAAGTTTTATTTCAGTACATAGTACTCTTTATGTATCCCAGATTTGTTGTAGGCCTAAAATCCATTACAGTATTAAAAAAAAATATTTAGTACTACATATAAATATGTTCTAAATAACTTTAGTTACACTTAAAAGTTCATCATTCAGAAACACATGTTCTTCTTCATTCAAATATATTTAGTACTTGGCTTCAAATGTCTTCAATATTTTCTTTGCACAAATTATGTCTTCTTTCAAAACTGTGTTGTGAGCTGAGATACCACGCTCGGTCAACATTGGCACAAAGTAGCCAAACAACATTGATGCAAATATATTTTTCAAGAGTCACAAATTGAAAAATATAACCAATTAAAAGTGAAGTGGGAGCCATCCAAGCGTAACTTGTGTGTAGTAGGCTACTAAAACTATAATACTGACAGGGATTAGTAGGTCTACCAGCATCAGACGACCCAGAAGTGTTCCAGTTTGACTTGTTTATATTGATTTGTCAAGTCTATAAATTATTTAACCTGTAAAAAAATGTGCTAGCTAATTTTTAGTGTATGCAGTGTGCATAAATTATAACAATACAAACATATGTTTAAATATATTCACTTTTAACTGTGAAGCATTATTACTTAAAATATACAATAACACCATTCTATCTGCAAAATTAAATTCTCATTAATACTTTGAACTTCAAATAGAAAAGTGACTTCACAAATGAGTAAATGTTTTTTATCATCTTTATGATTATTTTTTATTTTATTTTTCAGTTTGAAATAATGAAATTCATGAATTAAATGTGAAATATGTTGAAATTTGTGATAAACACAGTAAACATCAAAATTAATTTAAATTCACATTATAAAAAAAATTACAAAAAAATTCCAACGTTTAAAAAAGTTGTTAGAAACTTGAAACTTCCCTTCAAAGCATTTTTAAAAATAGCATATATTTTGCAATCATGAAATGTTAAGGTCTACTTATGGATTTAACTTTTTTATTATTTATTTTGTTTTTATTTTTGCAGTAATTCTTAATGCCTTCAACCACCTACCCTCTAAATAATCACTGTAACTTATTTATAAAATATCACTATATATGCAAAAATTGTTATAAAAATATGGGTTCAAAAAAAAAAGAGGACCTCAAAACTGAGGACTAAAGCCTCTAAATTCCTCAAGACGACTCTGATCACAGTGGATAGGATTAAAATACCATATATTGAATGCGGACCCAGCCATTCACTATGTTCACCTAAAACAGTTTCATCATAAGTTAGACAAATGGTTGCCAACCTTTTTAGCAGTGCGACCCTAATTTTTGCCTTTGAGATTGTCACGACCCTTTGTTTGGCTCATATATTTTTAATTGATAAAACATTATTATATAACTATTATCAAATGTATTACTCACTTTTAATAAACAATTTAAAAAATCAAAGGGTATAGATAGCATAAAATTTTTTGAAAGAAACTAAATATCAGCTGCACAGTTAGTAGGATTTTTGAGCCTTATGCACATAGTTTCTTAAACCTTGACACCCATTCATTTTGACTGACAGCATCAACGGATTCCTTAAAATATTTTTGAATCATAATTTTAGCAATTTGAGGTGGTCGGTGAAAAAAAATGTTAAAATCATGCTGCACATTGTCATGTTCTTTAAGAGTTCCGTTCAGTCTTAGAAACATGTCAAGAAAACGTTTGCTAGCTTTAGCCAGCCATAGATCCAGTTTCCCAATAAAAGCGCTCATCTTGTCACTTGAAGTAAAAATGTTCAATCCAGACCCGTGCATTGACGTGTTTAAAATATTAATACTTTCAAATATATTAGCAAGATATGCTAGTTTGCACAAGAAACTGTTCCCATTGATCTCATCTTTATTCCCGGGATGGTCACTGTCTTTGAGGTAAAGAATAATTTCGTCCTTCAGTTCAAACACCCTTGCAAGCACTTTCCCGCGTAACAACCAGCATGCAGCGAAGTAGTATAAGTATATGTTCAGACTTGTTCCCTCACATAAAACAGTAAACTAACGTGATTCATTTGTTCTCGTCTTAATGTAGTTCACTATTTTAATGATGGAACTAAAGACAACACTTAGTTCTATACCCACATTTTTTGATACATGTGATTCCTTGTGGATCATACAGTGAGTCCAGATGGTGTTGGGAGCCTTCCCTTTCATGAGAGCTTGTAAAAAACTTCTTTCTCCGGATATGGCAGGAGCACCATCACTGCACATCCCAACAAAATTTTCCCACGTCATCTAACTTGCTGTCAAAAAATCATCTAGAATCTTGAAACATCCCTCAACATTGGCTCTTCCCGAAATTGGCTTGCAAAACAATTGTTCCTCTTTGACAGATCTGTTACTGATGTACCGAACATAAGTTTTAAGGTGGGCATTCTTCACTTATTCAGTCGCTTCGTCAACCTGTTTTGCAAATTTTGACGGTTTCAAAGCTTTGATCATCTGTTCATTTTTGTCTTGCGCCATGTCGGATATCTGTTTTCCCACTCTGTTATTTGCCATAGGGATATTTTGGACTAGATCTGCAGATGCTTTGTCAAACATTATTTCAGTGATTTCGACAGCAGTCTCCATACAAGTATATCTCTGACATAATGAGACTTCTTACATTTTGCAATCATATACTAAACTTTGTATGATGCCATAAGTCGCTTGGTAGGAAGGAATGCTTGTCATTTTTATCATTCATTTGGTCTGCCCAGAATATTCTTAATTGTGTCAGTAAATATGCAGTCGGCATAAGATAACCATACTATTCTGTTTTTATTTGGATTTTGAACTTTACTATAATCATAAAATCTCATAAAATAGTATAAATAGTATAAGGTTATGGTCTTTACAAAACTTGTGACCCCTTTGGATATACGCCGCGACCTCCAGGTTGGAAATCACCGAGTTAAACATTTGGTTCTCAAATGAATAATGTTAATTCATGTTTAAAGTGAGTATAATCTTAGACACTGCATTTCATCTTTCATGTTCTCATAGCTGGAAGATTAGTGATATTCCTGCTTATGAACAATTGCTAAAGTGGACATCATTAAATCAAGATTTGTATTTTTAGTTTATTATGGTTATTGTTGAAAACAATGTGATGGAATAATAGATTGCTCTAATACCCCATCACTACGAGTATCTCTGTTGTGTACACTGTATGCTGTATACACTATGTGGGCCCAGATTAAACAGAGGGCAACAAGGGCTAGCGTTTATGGCCCTCAAAAACTGCTGCAAAAAGTCTTAATGAGATCTTAAAAAAACTATTAGAACTTAATATATTAATTTATATTTATTTCTAACAAAATATTACTTACTAATAGTATCAAACAAATATTTCAGACTGATTTTCTAAACATAAACAACACCACTAGCAGTGAATCTAGTGGGTACATATGGAACTATAAACAAATTTGTTGAGCTGACAATATTTCCTTATTTAAATAATATATTAGACTTTGTGCTTTTAACAGTTAATTTAAATAAAGAATTAAAATGTCAAAACGCTGAAAAGAAAACTATATTTTTAATGTTAAGGTCTTAAATTTTTTTAAACCCTGATACCTCCACAGCTCTAAATTCAGCCCTGATTCAACACTTAAACAAACTGGTTGAATGGCTAGTTGTGGACAAACACAAATAGCTTTGCTGTTGACATTAGTTTTATGACCTAAGGTATACTATTTTATGCTGTCAAAACATCTTTACAATGGTCTGATAAGGACCCATGGTCAAGCTTATTTAGTCTGGTTTGTCACTGAATCTTAGCAAGGTTTACTGAGGGACATATTTTTTAATTGTTTTCCCACTCTACCTACACACAAGTGTTGGTACATTTACTCTAAACTGAATCTTCCTCATTATTACCCCACTTACTTACTCTATGGTATTAGAAACTCGAAAGTTAATTGCTGCTGTTACAAAAGTACACCACCTAGGCTTATCTTGATCTAGCTATATTCAGTCCACCTCATTACACCCAATTTCTTTCAGATCTATTATAATTAAGGCTGTGCCGATAAGCCCCTTCGCAGATATTACCGATGCTGATGTAGTTTTTTTTAAATGATCTTTATTAATTCTTAGTTAAATGACAAAATAACTAAACAACATTTATAACAGTGGTAAATTGATACTTTGACACGCTTGAACACACTCTAAGAACTAATCTTGGGGAGCGCTCAGTGAGGGATTAATCGAGTGGATCTTGAAGCGCTCAGTAATTGTCTTGCAGTTGACTTCATGCATCATAATGGAATGTATTTTTATTTTCTTATAAATCCACACCAAATAAAATACTGGCCCGCCTAATATTGCTTTTGATAGTGTTTAACTTTATTCCTTGAGATAATCTTTATCTCTAATATATTTATCAAGTATTCATTAATTTTAAATAAACCTTAAGGTAAATAAAATTGAATGGCTTAGAATGTTGGTTTTGCTGTTTATTATAGAATAAAATATCTAATGCAGAGTTAAGGAGTTTGTGTTTAAATTTAAGATATTGTATTTAAATATTTTTGTTTGAACTATGAATTATATTTTTATTATTTCAAGATCGTTCTGTGTCAAATCAACCAGGGGTCTGAACCTTCATGTCTCAGATTTTAATGATTTTTTTGTTTATTGGTTGTACTTATGAAGTATATTAAAAATATAAATTTCCAAAAATGAGAAAAATAAGCCAATTTTTTTTTGTTTTGAAACAGGAAAATGCATGTATCTCTGCAATCGATGGTGCTAGAGAGCTCTTTTTTGGCTCATTTTAAAGCTCTTTTGAAGGGATTTAATTTGATATGCAACACAACATACATTTAAAAAATATTTATTTCCAGCCCAACTTTCAGAATTTGGATTTTTGAAAATCTCAAAAATGCCATTGTTGATTAATTTTTTTCTACAAAATATATGCTATTTGTACATGTATTGACTAGAAGTGAACCAAATTTGAAGATGGAGAAAAAATTTGGGTTTTGTTGTGACAACAATCTAATTATAGTAATGTGTGGGTCATTGGCACAGAAGTTCAGCTTTTATTCAAAATTAATAGGCATACTAGTTGCATTTTGATTTAAAAACTGTATAATATTACTAACCGCTGGAATGATACAATATAAAAACCACTAAAGGCCTGCTTGAAATTCATCTGGTGATGGATTCCTTGATTAACCTCCACTAGTACCAATTTAAAGCACAAAATAAATGATACTTAAAAATTGTATTTATCACCAACAAATTATCATACTTTTGAAGAAATATCATGGCTATGTACACTAATATGTCATTAAAAAGGCTTAAATGTTTTCTGATCTAACACATTAAAATACATATTTGATTTAGGTTTCACATTTTTTCAGCTTTTTATCTAAAAGAAGGGATGCTCCTGCCATCTCTTCTTTGGTGAGTGTATACGTTCTTCCTGTTGCTGTTCTTGGTTAGACCTTTTTCAGAAGAGTCTCAGTTTTCACATTCAGAATTCAAATTTCCCAGGCTAGTTAAAAAAAATTAAAAAATGAGGAAATAATTCACAAAAACACATTTTCAAACAAATTTGAAAAACATTTTCACAACATGACACAATACTTTATAAATAGACTTCAATTTAAAACAGATTGGATCTACTTTATGGCACTATAACACACTATAACTATAATCTGAACACAGACTGAAAGAAAATTTAGTTGAGATAAACTAGCAATTTTTTCAAATGAGCAAGTTTAGACAGACTCATTTAAAACCCCTTGCACACTCACATTCATGTACAGACCTGTTTCCCAGAGCAATAAAACAAATATTTCCAGGAAGTTTGTATTTAGGTGATTCATGCCTGTTTCTCACCTAAAATATGATTATACACACATTTAAAAAAACACATCTCAAGCATAATTTGACCCCTTAAAATGCTCAATATTAGATGCTTGTATTCTTTAATATTTATTATCTCATGAACCCTTCTTTTCTCCATCTTAAAATATGGTTTACCTCTAGCCAATACATTTAAGAATAGCATTTTTTTTTTAGGAAAACCCAACAAAGATGGTGTTTTTTGTGATTTTCAAAAATCAAAATTTGGAAATTAGGTTAGATTTTTTTTAAAAGTATGTTGTGTTTCACATTAAATTAAAGCCCTTCAAAGGAGCTTTAAAATGAGCCAAAAAAGAGCTCTCTACCACCATCGATTGCAGATCTACATGCATTTTTCTCTTTCAAAAACACAAAATTTGCCTACTTTTGCAATTTTTGGAAATTTATTTTTAAAAAAACTACTGTGTCAAAAAATCTGAAAATTCACATTTTTTGTCCTTATAAGTACAATAAGACAACAAAAATTCTTTAAAATTGGAATTCTTCAGGTCCAAAAATATCTTTTATTGGTTGATTTGACATGAAATGACCCTTGAGAATTTAAAATATATCTATATATTTTTAATTATCGGTGTAAAGTATTTGCATGATAAAAAAAGATTATCCTTGTCTGATTGTGCTAATAGAGGTGATGTGATTGCAAAAAGACTGAATAATATGACAAGTTCGAAGGTAATTTTGTTTATCATGTGTCCAATCAGTGCTACAAATCATATACTCTGAAAACAACTTTATACAAAATACTTGAAAAACGAGAGGAAGAACAAAGGATGAAAGATGATGTGCACACTACTGAAACTGTAAACGCTCAAACTCCACGTGTAACAAGGTCTGCATATCCACCAAGAGAGCATCCCTCTTCAGTTAGGCAGTCAACACATGTCATATGTGTAATATGCGGACAACAAAGTCATAATGCTGTGCGAGGGAAGTTTCAAATAAGTGAATCCGCTCCGGAAGAGCAAAGAACATTTTAGCTGCAGCACTTTTTTTTTTCAAGATGATGCTTAGTTCATATGGTTGATCTTGAATCCCCGTCTCAACCATCTGGTGCTATTATAATCTACCACAAAATATGTTTAGAGGATATTTAAAATTGTATGAATACAGAAGAAAGAATCCCGAAGAACAAAAACAAGTTTCTGCAAAAGATAGGTTATTTGAAAAAGTGAATGATGTTATTGGACCTAAATTTCAAGGGGGGTATGGCTTCACACTGTCTGAGATCCTTGATCTGATTAATAAAAATGCAGGAAAATACAGAATAAAAATAATTAAGTTAAAATTAGGTTTCAAAGGTACTATGGAGAGGATATTTGTTTCAGTTATTCTGATCGTAAACACAAGCCCCTGATGATATATTCTTCAAGTTTAAGAACTGAAGAAATTATTCGATGTGTGCAAAAAGTAGATGACATAAAATCAACTGTAAAGGATATCAGAGATGCTCTAAAGGAAGTACATTTTAGACTTCAAGACAGATTCTGTGATTCTGAACAAACAGCATGGAAGACTACTCAGATTCCACATGAACTGTTAACATTTTTCAACATTAACAAAGGACTTCTGATTTCAGATAACTTTTGTGATGAAGACCAGGATGATTCAGAACAAGATTCAACAGGAAAGAACAATGCTGATGATGATGTTGAATGTAATGGGAAAAGAAAATATACTACATTTAGTGAAAGAAAAAGGGTTGTTTGCGCACACACTACAAGGTGTATTCAAAAAGAAACCAAACTTTTGAAATAGTGCACCAACCGGCAGAGGGAGCGCGCTGCGGCTACTGACCACACGTAGTGGCAGGTTTAGACAACAAACCCCCATTTGACACGTTTCGCTCTGACAGTTAGTTGGCGAGCTACAGCCGCTGAAGTGAGCACATGCACAAGCTGTTCATCTGATTAGTGCTAAAGTGACAATGAAAGAGCTTGAAGCACAACTTGTTTGTGTGAAATTTTGCTACAAGCTTGGCAAAACCTTTATTTATCCAAACATACGGGGAGAACTGTATGAGCTGCATGCAGTGCTATGAGTGGTGTAAGCATTTTGAACACAGCAGAATGTCGGTCAGTGACTATCCCAAGCCTGGACGACCTTCTACATTAACAGATGATGACCATGTTGAGAGAGTTTTGGCTGTGATTTGTGGAAGTCATTGTTTAACTGTTTGAGAAGTTGCTGAAGAAGTGAACATCAGCGTAGGATCATGCCATCAAATTTTGAGTGAAAAACTTGAGATGCGTTGTGTCAGTGCAAAATTTGTGCCGCGTTTGTTGACTGCCGATCAGAAACAGGCCAGTGTTGAAATCAACCAGTAACTGCTTACCACTGCCAATGACAATGAAAACTTCTTTAAGAACATCATAGCAGGTGATGAGACGTGGGTTTATAGCTATGATATTGAAACAAAGGTGCAGTTGTCGCAGTGGGTGGGCAAAGGGTCTCCTCGTCCAAAAAAAGCATTCATGAGTCGGTCAGGATCAAAGTGGTATTAGTTGTGTTTTTTGACTGCAAAGGCATTGTCCATCAGGAATTTGTACTAAGTGGTCAGATGGTAAACAAGGAAGTCTACCAGGGAATTCTAGGATGAAGGATGCTGTGCACAGGAAAGACCTGAATTGTGGGAAAACCAGATTTGGATGTTGCATCATCACAATGCGCCGGCTCACGTGTCGCTCCTTGTCCGCAGCTATCTAGCAAAACATCACACTCTCGTTGTGCCCCGTCTATCGTATTCTCCTGTTCCCCAAACTTAAAACCACATTAAAAGGACGTCGTTTCCAAATCATAGAGGAGATTCAGGACAATGTGATAAGAGACCTGCACGCCATCCCAGAAAGTTCATTCCAGGAGGCTTTCCAAAAGGGGAAGAAACGTTGGGAACGGTGTATTGCCAGTAGAGGGGACTACTTTAAGGGGGACAATGCTTAAAATGCTGTACATTGAGCAATAAAGATGTTATAGCGAAGGTTCTGTTTCTTTTTGAACACCCCTTGTATTTCAAATGCTATATTATTTTCTTCACCAAGGAAAGCAACAGACACCTCTAAATGTCATGGTTGGTCATACAATATATGACAAGTGCAAGAGCAGAGATTTAATTACATG
The DNA here is from genome assembly GCA_902141385.1 of Timema californicum. Lineage (NCBI taxonomy): Eukaryota > Metazoa > Arthropoda > Insecta > Phasmatodea > Timematidae > Timema > Timema californicum. Next base: position 43,399 of record CABFOW010002870.1, on the reverse strand, counting down.
CATGAACAAAGCATTAGTTTCAGTAAGCTGCAATGAAGTTTTGAGAAAAAGACAATAGCTAGTATCACACACCATGCAAATAAGTGGTGAAGAAACTACACCATTGCACAGTCACTTTGACAAGTAGAGCTTCACTATTGCTGTCATTGATTATTTTGATCATGAAGATCGATCTACGATATCGGCACCCATGCTTTGCACGACACAGTAAGTGTCCTTTTCAAGGGTACCCTGGTTCAACAAAGTTTCTAACCAAGCCAAAAATATCTCTAACTAATTTAAGTCAAAGAATTCAATACTTAAATAAAGAACTGCCTTGTCAAAGACTTTTGAAATATAAGAAAAGATACATAAACCATGTTTACCAGAGAGTTTCAACGTAGAGGAAAATCTGCTTTTTATAGAAAACACTATAGAGCGACATGATCAAACTGAGTTCGCAATCGGTTTAGTCAAACATGGCATTTATGAAAATAAAACAAATGTTGTTGCAACATGGTCTGAATGTCATTCTTTAGTCACAATGTCCACATTACCCATTATGCATGTGGGATTTCTGCCTTTCATTCCAAAACCAGTCACAGATCGCGCATTTTTTTTAAAGCAACGAAAAACTTTCAGAATTACTGTTCGCAATTAACGCATTAAGCTTTACCCAACAGGAATCGAATCAACGATACAGAGATGTGCTCATGGTTAGAAATCGGGAAGTTGAAAAATTGTGCTGATTTATATGCCCCTATAGAAGAAACACATGCTAGAATTGTAGTTAATCTGTTCCACGTTGTTCACTTGGAATCAAACTGTTTAATAGAGCTATTAAATGGCACTGATGTAATCTTACTTCAATATATATTTCAACTATTTACAAATGGCTTGAAGGAAATGTGGATTAAAGTAGGACTGGGAGAAAAAGTGCACTATGTAGCCCTTCACAAATTAGCTAAATATTTTGGGCCTACTTTTTCTGGTGTTCTGGTAAAGACCCATGTTGCGACATTACAAGCAAAATAGGAACAAAACCCTCTGCCTTGAAAGTTATCCCCAGAAAAAAAAATCATTTTGGGATTTGTTGAAGAGAATACTTGACTAAGCAAAAGAATACCTTGTTAGGGTTTTACACCCTTCAACCAAGCGCAAGTCGTTTGATGACCTTCGATATTCATTGTACATACACAAACATATATCAGAACTTCCATCCTCATCTTTCTGTATTAGAAATGGACATTCAAGAAGGTGCTTCTTTGTTATTCAGGAATACTTAACTCTTTCCAATGACTAACAAACCACTTGATCCAAGAGATCTTGGATGGTATAAAACATCAAATGGGTTTTTAAATCCTAAACTATGTCTTAAAACAATACCCTCTGAACTACTTATACAGTACACATGCTCAAATTATGGTACTATCAGATGCAAGTGTTGTTTAAAATCTGTGGCTTGCACAGAATACTGTAAATAAGGAGAATATTGTAAAAGAATATAATTGAAAGCTCAGACTTAGTCTTGATATTTTTTTAAATGTTACTAAACAGTGAAATGGGTACATTAAAATTGACTTTTTGGTTTGTTTATGACATCATTTTTTTATTCTTAAGTGCATATTCTCTTGATAGATCTTATGTTAAATGTAGTTATAATTTTTTTAAATAATTTTTATCTTATAAATTAAAAAAACCCTGTTTATCGCAATATTAAACACTTGTGTGATATTATTAATTCTAAAAAGGATTTCCTTGGCCCCAAAAACATATATCTAGAAACCAAAATCATACTTCTATGTGATCTAGGAGCAGAGATTATGCTAAGATACTCAATTATCGGTAGCCATTTTGAAAAATGCCGTCTAGAAAAACTGTTTTAGACTATGGTAATGTCTACCCAAGATTTTCTGGTTGCCTGATGTGTATACTAGGTGGCTGTATTGCTTAGATAAATCAGAACGAAAATTTTTCATAACCATAGAGAAGAACTGGTAAAATTATTGTTTTGTATATTCTGAGTTTTACTTTCATTGAAAGCAGGTGAAATGTAAAAAACTTACTTAGTAATAGAATGCTTTTCCCGACTGTATTCTTTTCTGAATTTACAATCTAATATTTATTGCTAGTTAAAAATTTTCCTAAATATATAATCTCACGAACCCCTTCAAATAGCTGCATTATACCGTTTAATATCAACCCCTCCTTATTCTCTTGCATCACCCTGATAGCATACTCTAAGGCTAGATTAAAAAGTAATTTGGGAAAGTGAATCTCCTGGTTTCAACCCATTATGTATTTCAAAGTATCTGATAAGTGACATCCAACATGTACCCTGCAACGTGCATCAGTCAAGCATACCTCATTTAGCTTGAGAAGTTTTTGGGTATCCCAAACTTAACTAAAATTAAAATGTATAGTTGCATAACTGTCATGTAGTATTCCCACTTTTTTCTAATATTTGCTAAATCATTAGCTAGCATAATTAAACACGTATTTAGTCTGGATCAATGGGTATTAAATTATTTTTTTAAATATATAGCAGCGCGTCTTACTACCTGTTTGGGTTATACGCTTTAAGTACTATTTACTCTAATGGATTAGGAATTGGGAAGGTTTAATTAGAGGAAGTGAACCCGCATTTGCGTGGAGGGAGAGTGGAAAACCATTTAGGAAAAACCACTCCCAGTTCACCCAATCGAGATTCGAACCTCGATCTCCCCGTCCTCAGCAGTCGAGTTCAACACGACAAGCGCGTTAGCCAACTACGCCACTGAGGCGGGTGGGTATTAATTAAAATATCTACTGAACACTAGCAAAGTTGTGCAGCAACAAACATTTGAAACCTTTGTTGTTTGGTTTCAGATCAGGTATTGGCACATCAGGAGACAAACAGACCATGTTCTATGTAGAGGTCACTGACCAGATGAAAATAGGATCTGGTAAGTTGTTCATCTTATCCCAACAAGGTAACCATAAAATTATCACAACCTGATTAATTTACATGAAATTATATAAAAGTTTTTCCATATTTCCAAATATATTAAAGTACTTCCCAAATTGTTTTAGATATATTATTACATTCACAATTTTATGCTTTCTATGATTACTTTACAATCCTCACAAAATATCCACATATGATTATTAATATTTGAATGTTTTTTTTCTTCTATAGCACTCACTATTATGAAAGGTTGCATTTGACCACTGTTAATTTATACTGAGAATGGTTTATCTATCTGTCCTTGCTAGTGCAGGTACATTATCTTTAATCTACTCTGTTCATCCTTCCCTTGGATTGTCATCAATAACTTTGTGTTGAACACAACAACAGTAATTATATTAGTTGATTTTATGCATAAACTACAATAACATTTTTCTTTGAAAGGGTTCATTGAACTTATATTACAAATATAATTCTATACAGTGGTGATGTCTACCAAAAACTTTTGAGAGTTCAGCCAAGAACTCATATTTTGCTTTGTTATCCTATCTCAGTCGAGATGACTGTATTGTATCCATTCTTAGCTTTCTCTAACAAACAACATTAATGAAAATCCTGGTTTTTATCCACTCGACTTTTTGACATTTTATACACATAAAATCCTGAATTATATATCTACTCAGAATAGTTTCCATTCCGACATTTTTCCAAAACACATCTTAAGTAAAAAATCTTAAATTGTATTCACTGGTATAATATTTCCATTCCAACATTTCTAAAACAAGCAACCCTTATGAAAATTGTGCTTCATATCCACAAATGGTGGACTTTCAGTCTCAATCTGTATGTTATAAAATACAAAAGCATCAAAGGTCAACTCCAATTCATCATACTTTTGCTAGAAGGCAAAAGGAACAACACAATTTGAATTGAGGGCAGTACACAACTAATAGATGGCAACCAAACACACACACACAAATTTATAAATGGCAAACTCTATAACTTACCACACCTAAATATGTACAAGCCCCCCCAAAAATTATAACATTGAATAAATTGATCTCAGGGTTTTAACGAAAAGTATATGTTTGATAAATTCCTAATTATGGCTCTTTATTTTAGCATGCCATTGAATTTGAGTAGCTGAATGGATTTAATTAAAATTTTGTAATCGATATTGGTAATATTTTCATAGTTTGATATACCTGCGTAACTAATATACTAAAAATAAAAATTTTGTGTATTTTTTATATAAGAATAACTGAAAAGTATCTTTTCTTGTTTACTACCAAACTCATTTTACTACCAACTGAGCATTAAAAATTTATCACCTTTAATTATGTTTGGGGAAAATAACCTTTAAGAATTAAAGGATTTGTTGATTTATACATACTATTATTTTTGATTGTTTTTGGCATAATCTTGGTCTCAGCTTGATTTTAACACTTAAGACTGAACCAACCAGTTATCACTACTCTTGTTGGAAAAATTCAAAATTGGGAAAACAATTTAATTAGTCAATATTGTAATGACCTTTTATTTGATTGACATTTAGTATCTTAAGTCATTTTTGTGGCGTTTTAAAAATACATACAAAAAGTAATTTAAATGTTTATATTAAATGCGAGGAGAATGGAGGGAAAGAAAATACCAAAGAAGATGTTGGATATTGAAGTGGCGGGCAGGAGGTCAAGAGAAAGACCAAAGGACAAGTGTCTGAAGAGAGTTCAGAGAAGTGTGTAGGAGAGAGGAGAAGACAGGGTCTTGTTGGTGGAGGATAGGTGGTTGGGGTAAAGGAGAGGCCTATGTTCCAAACAGACCTGGCTATTGGCTGGAAATTGTTTATTAAGATGATATCAATGTTCCCATTTCAATTTATTTTAAATGAGGATAAAATAATATGCAAATATTTTTTTTTTAAATTAAGAGTTTATGAAACATAACTTATAATAATATGTCGATCCTTTTAAAATTTCATTTAGATTCATGTTAAGTAATTAATGACTACAATGATATATTACACACTCACTCCTTTAGTATGTAAAATTGTTGAAAAAAAAGCATAGTTTTAAATGGGACTTTATTTTCTTCAAAGAGTAGCTTACAGATGTCGCTAGTATTTTCATTTTTCACTGCATATTATTCTTTTGTGACAGTTGGCTAGTGTTGGAGAATTTTATATGTTTTAATATCCATAGTATAGTGATAATGAATGAACAAAATGTAATTTTAATGCACCAAGTGTATTGTATCTAGTCTAGATTAGATATCTACAGGGTTGTCCGCACCACTATTATATTCACTCTCAAATTTAAGCCTTGAATAATTTCATTAAAAAGGCTGAGAGAATGGAATATTAAAACGAATAGTGCATTTATGACAGCATTGATTTTTATTCTAACCTAATGATGTCACTGCACTCTAATAAAAATCCTAATTTAGTATTTGGACATATGAAAATCTTTGGGTATGCTAATCTTAAAATCTATCTCACATTTCCTTCATTATATTTATTTTATCCAAAGGATAAAGCTAAATCCTTAAATGCTTCAATCAAATAATTATATATTTCACAAATATTCCATGAAATTGCAAACAAAAATTGAACTTGGACTAAACAAACCAGTATCATAATTATTTAGTTCATAGAGCTGTGATTGCTCAAGTACACTAAAGGTCTGAAAGATACACTTTTCACTGTTAACATACTGTCTCATAACAAGCCACTATGTTCTGTCCTTACACAAACAAACAAACAAACAAACTCATCTCCACTAGTCAAAATAATGCTACCAACCACACTATTAAAATATCCCACAAAACCCACTTGAGTGGTCAGATGGTCTAAGGTGTTACCCTCTCAATAAACTAGTCTGCCAAAGACGGGGAGATCAGGGTTTGATCCCAATCAAGTGTACTGATTTTTTTTCATCCTAAATGGTACTCCACTCTCCCTCCAAGCAAATGTGGGTAAATGTCCTCTAACTTCAACCTTCCTAAGCCCTACCACATTAGTGTAATTAGTACATAAGCGTCTAACATCAACAAGGAGTAAAACACGGTGCAGTTCACAGATGATAGTAACCCTAACTTGTAAGACATATTTTGTAGTGTTATGTTTTGTTGCAGGAGGAGGTAACCCGAAAGAAGGAGAGCTGATTGAAGTTGTTGAGATGAGCATATCGGAAGCTACACGTTACATGGCTCAAGATGAAGTGAAAAGTCCGGGTGGTTTTATGTTTGCCCTGATGTGGTTCTTCCACAACAAAGTTCATATTTAACTGAAGCTGTGGGAATGATTAAGATATTTTTCAATCTTATATATTCATGTGACAGGTATACATTTTGTACTTCAGAGTCTTACACATAATAATGATAAGAAAACCTGTTTGGTTTTATGAAGGTGTGATTGCAGTTTGATTATTTTTAAATTTATATATTCTTGCAATGACTCTAATCTCACTTTTTTAATTCTTTTGTTAACTCTAACTATGTTGGAAATTTAGATACATTCCTAAACTGATGTTCCTAACAAAGTTGGATTATTAGTAAGAAAATAATTTACTTATTAAATCTGCAAAATCATTTTTCTGTAACTTTTATTATTATAAAATAATATATTTAAATACCATTTGTAAAATATATATATACACGAGTATATAAATAGAAAAAAATATTAACTATATATACTTTATTTGGGTGATGCTAAGGTCGGTGCTATTTTTTACACCTAACCTATTATTAATAATGCTTGAACATAATTATCCTACTATTAATAATAAAATTAAAACTAATTTTGTAATGTGTCTAAAAAATATTTTTTAGGCATAGATTTCCACATAATTGGAACTTTATGGAAGTATTAAAAATAATCAAATGAAGAAATTTCAACAAACTAGAGAAAAAAAACATTCCTATGTTCCATACAGGGTGTTCCCGGGTTAAATAGCTAAACTTAAGAAAGTGGACGGGGCTCCATAAATAGCATTAGCAGATTTGCTTCATTTTGCTTCCTTTTTTAGCAAACAGCAAAAAACTAAACATAATTAAAGTTTAATAATATATTTAATTAATATAATTTCCTCAAAATAACGTCTATATCACATTGCACCTTTCAAAGACAGAACTAGTGGCTGACTGACATTGTGTGTTTGTTGTTGCTTCCCACACATGCACTATCTTTTGTTGTAATGATTGAAGGTCATTAACAGACACTTCATATACTTTTTCCTTGAGAGCGCCTCATACAAAAATTCAGGGGAACATGGAGGCTAAGCCAAGTACAGCACAACCGATCCATCTTCCAGGAAAATGAATACTAAGCTATTGCCGAGGACTTCTGGCGTAGTGAGTAGGACAGCCATCCAATTAAAACCAAGGGTGCATTTTCATTTTCAAAGGAATGTCTTCTAAAAGTTCATAAAAGTAATTGTTCAAAAATTTAAGAAATATTTCAGCATTCAAGCAAAGTGATAAAAAAATTGGGGCCATTTAAAATGTAGTCCATTATTCATAACCACACATTATACTAAAAACCGTGTTGGAAACAATCACAAATTGCTCGATTCCCATGTGACCAAACATGATTATTCCTTTGATTGAGGCTTATCTTGTCTAGTAAATGTCGCTTCATCTGACCACAAAATTATTTGCAGAAATTGGGGATGGCTATTGGTTTGGTTTAAAAACTAATCACAAAACGTTCTCCTAAAGGTAAGCGCCCACTGGGTCGGTACCGCACGGACGGACGCACCGCAAGGACGGTACGGAAAGTACAACTAATTCGTAGCATTATTTGTTACCGAGATGCGCCCACTGCATCGGTACCGCCGGCAACGGACTCTCCGCCGTTCCGCCATTCGACAAAAAGTCCGGGCGAGGGAATTAAAATCATGTGCGGTCCGTGCCGTCCGTGCGTGCCGGTGACGTCATTAGGAAATTTTCTTAGTGGGCGCACTTGTCGGGACCGCCGTCTCCGCCATTCCAGCCATTTCTGTGTCCTTGAACATTGTGTTTCGCTCCTCAACACGTCATGGATGTAGCAAAGCTAATTATGTTGGTGCAAAACTACCCCGAGTTGTATAATCTACGGCATCCAGATTATTTTAATAATCTACGCCGTGATAACATATGGGAGGAAATCGGCGCAATACTGAACCAACCAGGTAAGTTAACCCTAGTTTAGCCTTTATTATTACTACTATTAGCACCGCATCTTACTACCCGTTCGGGTTATACGCACTTACGCTAATGTGTAATGGTAGGGTGATAGTGAGATGAAATGGAGGACCTACAGTTTAACGTGGAATCCGAACCATGGTGGAGGCCTGGCATTCCCCACATTCACAAGATGTCTTGTCAGAGGTGAAGGAAGGGTTTGGTAATCAGATAAATCTGTGCCGGGACCGAGGAGTGAACCCCGGCCGCCAGCATAGAAGTCTGACACCTTACCCCTAGACCACCAGGTCACCTTTCAGTCTTTATTATTTAAAACAATTAAAAATTACAAACACGAACGATAGCAAGACTGGAACAATGCATATTATTTCATTTATGATCTTTGTTATAGTGTTTTTACAACAATGTAGACTTATTTAGTTTCACAAATATTTTAGTAAATTTCAATTTTAAGATCAAGAAAGCTTGTACGATGCACCGTACTATTTATTTAATAACAAAAGCTTGTGGGAGGGAGGATATAAAATTTAATATTCGAGGTATATAAAATTTAAATTATTCGATCCTCCCTTGTGGGTCATTGTTTGATGAGAATTGGACGGAAAATATGACGGTATTTAAAAATGGCACACACATTTCTTTGAATCTTAAGTCCATTTATTTTACAGTGAATAAGTGATATTCTTTGTGTTATAAATTTACAAGCGTGTTTATCCAATAGAGCAATAACAAATCAAATTATTACCGGTTAGCCTTAATATAGTAATGGCATAGTGGTATCGAAATCAAATGCATCTTTTTCCTGCTCGAACTCTTTTTGTTTGCCATTGTACTGATCCTAAATCTGAGTTAAAGTAGTCTTTAAAAATGTCTCTCACTGAAAGCGGATCAGAACCTGATAAACCACCGGTTCCTCGTAGAGAAACCATTGATCTGGCGTTTGAAATTGTTACTTGCATATCATCCTCTGTCCAGAAACATGTGTCTCGCATCAAAAAATTGTGTAAACAACAAATAGCAAGGACCACACACATTAAGTGGTCTTGAGAAAGGGCTATCTTTCTTTCAAAAAGACGGAACCTTCGTACCAAGATTCCAAAATTGTTTTCGACCACATTTCTAGCACGACTCAGACGGTAATTAAAGATTTTTCTTTCTTCGTTTCCTTGGATATCATCACGGGGGAAAGGTCTCATTAGGTTTGTTCGAAGAGGAAAAGCCTCGTCTGCTACAATCACATGAGGAAGGTACACATTACTTCCAGGTAGTTTTTTCGCTGAAGGGAGACCTATTGTTCCATCTTCAAGTCTTTTCCCTAAATCAGAAGTCCCAAAAATACTACCATCAGAGTTTTTACCGTAACCACCAACATCAACAAAAATGAACCTTTTATCAGCATCAACCAATGCTAGCAAAACGATGCTAAAGCACTTTTTGTAGCAAAAGTAGTCTGATCCACTATGATGAGGTGCTTCAATCACAATATGCTTTCCATCTAAGGCACCAACTGCATTTGGAAAGTTCCATTTGTCACAGAACTCTTTTTCAAATCTTTTCCACATCTGTTCGTCGGGTGTTGGCATGACAAGGGGCTGCAACACTTTCCACAATGCTTTACAAGTTGAATGTACTATATTCCTTATTGTTGTAAGTCCCATGCGGTAGGAAAATGCCATTGACCGGTATGACATCCCTGTGGCCAAAAACCTGAGGAGGAAAAAATTCAATAAGTTTGTATAATAATACTGAGTCTATTAAACGCTCACCCCAATATTTATTTATGGTGATATACCCGTTCTTTGCACCAGATATTTTAACTCAATATATTATGAATTTATGACTAAAGGAAGCTAATTAATTATAAGAAGAAATTTAAATATATTTTTGTTCTACTTGATTTTTGGTGCAATATATGTCTGTCTATCCCTCTCAAAAGCAATTTATATAAATTCAACCAAATTTCAAACTTCCTACAAGAATTCTGTTATTATCTATGTCTGATGTTTCAGGTATTGAATGCAAGGATCGTTGGGTGAAAGTACGGGACAACCACAGGAAAGCGCTCCAACGCCGCAAGACAACAAGTGGCCAGGCTGCTACAAGTAAGAAACCACCAAAATATGAGAAGGAACTTACTTTCCTAGTTTCGTATCTTTTTGATGAAGAGAACCGCCAGTCAAATTTCACATCCTCTTCATGTGCTGATTCCAAAGCAGTTATAGAGAATGAACAAGAGGAAAATGAGGATTATGAACCCATTGAGCATATTACGTCACCTGAAGAAAGATCAGCATCAACTTCATCTCTCCCGCCTCTTTCAACGGCAACTACATCAAGGCCATTACAAGTGAAAAGAAGGGCTAGATTTCCACCTGAAAAGAGTGCGGCATCCGTTCTGCAAGATTACTTATCAAACCGGACGAACCAAGTCACGGCTAGTAAACAAACCAATCCCGAAGACACGTTAACATCCTTTTTTATGAGTATGGCCCAAACCGTTAAGACATTTCCTTTGAGGGATCAAATATGTATAAAAAGGAAACTCTTTGACATGGTGAATCAAGTTGAAATGTCAATTGCGATTGGAGAGCCTGACCAACCCATAGGACCTCCAGCAGTTGTAGGGAGCAACACTACTCCGGTATTTAGAGGAGCGATAGTAAATAACAATCAGATAGCTCCAGCAGCTACAGGAAGCCTATACCAACTGGAATCACTTTCAGAACACCAAGAGAAATCAACAACCTCCATTGAAGAACTGACAAGTGGTGATCCTGTACATAATTACGATTTTATGTTAAAATATTCTTAAAGAGGCTTGTTAAAATTATTATTTTCTTATAATATTTACGGTTTACACTTGATAAAACACTGTTTAGTTGTTAATAATGATTAATTAGATTTTTATGTACAATCTACACAATTCAATATACAGCAATGCAACAATAAATAATTTTATTAAAATTAACTTTAAAGAAATAAACTTCAGATGAGGTTTATATTTTTTTAACTTATAGCTTTACACTGGATGATGTTGGTAAAATATCTGCTGAAAAAGCTTGTTTGCATTTGTAAAAATATGCCCTATACTGCCAGTTTAAATAATTATTTTCTGAGTTTTACAAAGCTTTTTCTCACCTCAAACAAACTGCAAGTCTTTCCTTAGATCCAACAGGGACTCTAAAGTTGGTTATTTGTCTGCTTAAGTAAGGTTCAAGAAGATCCAGGAGAGTTTGAAACTTTTCATGTGTCATACGAAAGTATGAGAAAAATTTAGCATCATCTTCAACCAGATCAGGAAATAATGTGTGGTATTCGCCAAACGTAAATCTTTTCCTGTTGATCTGGTGAACCCAGAATCGTCGTTTCCTACGTTTTCTTCTCTCCTCGTCAATTAAAAGGCAACTAATAACTACACATTCTTCTTCACTTTTCATATTTAAATAATAAGGTAAAATTTCACTTGTAAAAACTCAATTATAATCATGAATCAAATCCAACAATAACAAAAATACAAACAGTACTCCCTTGAGCACGCAAACGAGAAGTTCACCTTCTGCTTTGAGAGCAGCTGAGCGAACTGAGTCTCCGTCAGTGCGGATAGTGGGCGCACCCCCCCTAAAAGGTGCCGTCCGTGCGGTACCGACCCAGTGGGCGCTTACCTTAAGTGTGAGATCTTCTGGCAATAAGTGCTGGAAATGTTGAAGGTGGTATGGATGACTTCCATTGACTCAGAGTATTTTCTCTATGACTGTGGGTGAAATTCCTATCTCAAAGCCAGATCTACTGATACTTTTTGATTAGTTCTGTTCAAAATGCTTTAATATCAGGGCTGTTCTTCTTTCATTCTGAAATGGTTCAAAAACTCTATCAGCTCAGGACACAATATTAAATTATCCTATTTCCCTCTGTCGTTAAAGTGTTAAAGTAAACCCTGACCTGTGAAGCAATCTTCTTTTTGTAAATTGCATGGAATATTCATGGTGAGTAACATTAACATTTTGTGGCAAAAACCTATACACAAATTCCAAATTGATATACTCACTATTGAAATATGTATAAGAAATGATTGCTAGCTAAACGAATCAGACAAACTAATGGATATTTTGTATTAATTAACTTGCACTACTAAGCTCACATAGCGAATACAAAATATACAAGGCAACGTGAATGAAGTTGACACATCAATAGTGCACAATACAAGTGAAATGTAATATTTATCGGATTCTAGCCAATCAAACAATTACATAACATAATTATGTTTACAGTCTTCAATATATATATATATCTTTGGTGGATGGCACAGCCCTCTTAAGAATAAAGTTTAGAAAATATTACAATATAAAGCATATGAACACATAACAGGAGTTATGCAAAGAGTCTAATAAGAGCATGTTGCTATTAAACATAAGATTCTACACTTTATGGCCCGTAACTCCTTAAAGAAGTACACTAGCTTATTCCAAAACGAATGGCTATCAAAACACTTACCATAGGAATATTGACATGAACTTGAATGTTGGCCAACTAATCGTCTTAAGTACAACAATCATTAGCGGTACTAAACACGCAACAATAGTGTGAGCAAAAAGCAATATATAATTAAATGAGCAATAACTTAATTAGCTCTACTTTAAGGAGATATTGTAGCCAATTATGAAACTTACAATATTAATTGAACTGAGGGTCATGAGCGACAAGTTGCAAGTTAGTAACTCCAATTTGAGGGAGTTACGAGAAATAACTCCGCAACTAAGAATCATAGGGTTTTAAGCTATACAAATTTAAACACTGGGGTTGTTCTCAACCATAATGGTTTGTTCTATATTTATTGCCATAATAGGCTCATGCAAAGCAACACCAAACTACAGGGTTTGTTAATGCAAACATGAAACATTTAATCCTGACCTGCACCTTAAGGGTGTCAGACACAAGAAATAGGAAAAACAACACGGCCCACTACACAGCCACTAATATCCACGAGTTGTGCACCTCATGGTCCAAAACAACAGTTGCTTAAGTAGAAGCCTGCGACCTAAATAGGCTTATTTGAGCTAAAAATAGTATTTCAACCCAATGGAATATTGGTCTAATATTTTGGAGCGATTAGCTTCTCAACTAGAGTACACAGACCGGAAGGATACCAGCATGACATCCACTGACATAAATGTTTGCTTTGAACAGACGTAGTAAATAGATTAGTTATAACCCCAAATGGGATTGGAAGCTAGTTATATTAAATCCTAAGCATTTTAAGCATTCTATTCCACCATGTCAAGCGTACTAAGATTAAAACCTTAAAAAATCCCCACCATGCTAGGTGTGCTGTATCTCCACATAGAGCTAATTTTCACTAATGATTATTAGATGAACAGGCAACATCCACGGTGAGCTGGCGTTATAGCTGGGTCCACCATCTTCTAAGTCAGAGAAGTGTGTTAACAGCTATGAAGTCTCGATGTCAGCGGCCGAAAGAATAATAGAATAACAGTCACACATAACCAGGGGAACTAGCATATATACGGTCGAGATATCGCACAAGAAGTAAAGAAGGAGGAGGAGAGGGTGAAGTCTAGAAAGCCATTGGTGTTTCGCGGACCACGCTGCAGGTAGGAAAAGGCTTATGCACACACCAGTGATCAAGAGGCCGCACGACTAACAGTGTAGAGGTTCGAGCCGGGTCAAACACAATGTTTGGTGGTATAGGCTCGGTTGACTTGTCTTCAGTCAACAGGGAGAGCATTCCTTACATAATCTGGCAAGTCAACAATCAGATTCTCATGGTATTAATAACTTGTGTTAGTTTTCAAAGCCGTTTGCTTAGCATATTTTAGTTTGTGAGAGCTAAATGCAACTAGCCTGTCACACACTGAATGTTGTTTATGGTGAAAACAGAAACTTTTTAATGACTTTGATCTTCAAAACAAAGATATTTGACTTTGAATAAGTACTAAACACATAACCAGTTTTTATTTAGTTTTTTTTTTCTGTTGGCTTGAAAAGAAAGAGAACAAGTAGAGCTCTAAAGGGAATTTAGAGCTAGCTTTTTGCTCCCCTACCACTCACCTAAGATTGGTTGCTTAACTTGGGAACATACTCTATAAACATTTTGGAGATATTTTTAAAACACATTTTAATGTGTAGTAGAGAGAGATTATATAATATTTACGAATCAATATGTTATGATAAATGATTATAAAATATGTCAAAGAAGGTTTTAACGAATATTAAACAAGCTTGAAAAATATACATGAAACATTGAATTTTATATAATGAACAGGGTGTCTACCATCCGGGAAAATCAGGGAAAACGGGAATTAGCCGGGAATTTGAAGTGATCGGGAATAAGTCGGGAATTTGGTAAATCACAACAAAAATCTGGGAAAATGATATTTTACTCAAAATATGAAATACAATAATCAGTAAATTATAATGTCATTTTTTTGTTTGTAGCTGTGTAATATATTTTTAATTCCTAGTAAAAAATTTTAATTCAAATTTTAAAACTTATTATTATTATTATTAATAAAAAAAATTAATAGAAAAACGAAGGTGGAGGGAGGGGGGCGGCGAGTTAGAAGGATGTAACTTACTTTTTTATTCGGGAATTTTAGGAAATGATCAGGGAAAAGGTCGGGGATTTCATTGGTCAAGTTTAGTAGACACCATGAATGAATAATGATGGTCATATAAAATATTTAGCATGAGTGCCTTTGTAACAATATAACAAACATATTAAAATTAAGACATTTAAAATCAATCAGGCTTATGAACAATGGTAAAATTGATCCTTTATATTGTTCACTTTAAAAATTTAATAATACTTTAGAACTGTGGATGAGGCTGTAGAATTTTTATATTGTATATTGTACTTGATTTAAGCAGAAGGATTAATTGAAATTTGTGTTTTAAAATTGGAAATTGGTAATGATTGAATTGATTAGAAATTGAAACAATTAATAAAAGTAACAAAGGTAAGTTTACAGATTGACGATTCCTTAGGCTCTAATTCTCGTTTTACTTGTGTTTATAAGCTGCGTAAGTGGCCAACATTTGATGACTATTTTCAATGTAACTTTACATCATACTCAGGATTTCAATAAAGAAACACTAAACATGGTTAAACCACAATGTAAATGGTAGCGAACAAATTACATGATATGAAAAGGTGTGGTATATCAGCCACTAGAATAGTCTATAACACAGATAATGCAGAAAAAGGGGAGGTGTGAGCTTAATAGTAAGATTTGTCAGTATGTTATAAGTTAGGGTATAAGAATGACAGGACAAAAATGAGGGGTGTTTAGGTTTTACTCTTCACAACATAGCCCAAACAAGACTTAAATACTATGGGCTGGTTGGGTTTTATTTTTTGTGTGTTGAAGTTTTTTTAAAGCATTCCAAAGAGTTTGATTTTCAAAAGTGGTTTGTTCATTAGGAATGTGTTAATTATTTAAGATAGCAGTTTGAATGAGCTTGTTTTCAACGGTATTCATTTTAGTGCCTGTATGAGAGTTTTATAAAAATTTTGTACATTTATCGAAGGGAGTAGGTTGATGACATATGTTTTTTGGATGTTTGACAAAGATTGATTTGTTTCAATCATAATATAAAATCACAAATTCTCATGGTATCTAAATACATTCTGTCATCCTGTTTAACCTACACATATGGATTTACATTCACACTTTAATTGATAGATGCCACTTTTTCTTATATTGATTGATATTGTTTAAATTTTAGTTACTTATGTGTGTTTGATTTTTCTATTAGTACATAAAGCTACGTTTATGTCATGTTTTTTGAATATGTTGGTGGTTCTATTGATTTCTGATCCAATGTACTTGAATCTAATCCATTTGGGTTGACTTTTAAGCTCAGAATTGTTGAGAGTTGATTTATGTTTTTGAAGGATTTTGTAAAGTAATTAATGTGGAAACAACCATTTGTTTGATGATATCAAGTTAAATTTTGAAGTTCCTTTTGTTAAGTGGTTCATGACAGAATCTATAAGAATATTAAGCTGTGGAAGGTGGCCCTTTTTTTATGGATGTTATGGTGGTTTGGATCAATAGGGGATGGCGTTTGTGTGTTTAGGCTTGCTATAGATTTTATATTTAATCTTGTTATTGGCCTCTTAAGTGTTCTTCATGATGGTGAGGTCAAGGTAATTAATCCTGTTGGGTGTTCTTCATGATGGTGAGGTCAAGGTAATTAATCCTGTTGGGTGTTCTTCATGATGGCGAGGTCAAGGTAATTAATCCTGTTAAGTGTTCTTCATGATGGTGAGGTCAAGGTAATTAATCCTGTTGGGTGTTCTTCATGATGGTGAGGTCAAGGTATTTAATCCTGTTGGGTGTTCTTCATGATGGCGAGGTCAAGGTAGTTAATCCTGTTAAGTGTTCTTCATGATGGCGAGGTCAAGGTAATTAATCCTGTTAAGTGTTCTTCATGATGGTGAGGTCAAAGTATTTAATCCTGTTAAGTGTTCTTCATGATGGTGAGGTCAAAGTATTTAATCCTGTAAAGTTTGATTCACACTGGTAGGACTGTGCTCAGGCCGTGCTAGGACTGTCGTGTCGCTACCATTCACACTAGTAGGACTGTGCTGGTACTGTGTCGTGTCGCTAGCATTCACACCGATGAGACTGTGCTGAGACTGTGCTGTTAGCGCTACTGTTTTGCTCATCAGCAATTGTAGACATAGATCAGAGGAAAATGTGATTGTTGTATGTTGGCTTTATCTTATTTCACTTGATAAAAAGAGGAGAAAACGAAGAAAGTACTGAGTTTATAATTTGTTTAGAGCAAGAGAAGAAGGAGAATTCCACAATATATTCAGGCGACTCTGAGATGACCATCAAAAGTTTCACAAATATTTTAGAATGAGTGTCCCGAAGTTGTAAAACTTACAGAAACCCCTTGCATTCAGTTTGTCAAATATCTCCTTCCAAATATTTTCTTTAGTGGGATTATTATCATAATCTTTATGCTGCGAATTATACAATCATTCATACTCCTAAACCAACGTCATTAAATTTTCTTCATCCATAGTTTTGGCTTACAGCACACAGTTGTGTTAACAATGTTGGAATGTTCTGCAGCCCTGTCAGATTGTAGATAAGAACCTTCGTGAAGGTTCGCCGCTTGCCGGAAGAAGCCGAAGTAGGTGAAACGACACTAAGACGACATTAAGGCGACATCATCTATATTCACACTGATAGGACTGTGTTGGGACCGTGTTCGTACCATGCTGGACTGTGACCTTGGGAAATCACTTTTGAAACGATCCAAGACGACACAATCACAGCACGGCCTGAGCACAGTCCTATGAGTGTGAATCAAAAACGGTCTTACAAGGTAAATCTTATGGGAATGACCTGTTCGAGATTGTTGGCAGCACGACACAGTCCCAGCACAGTCTGCGCACAGTCCTATCAGTGTGAATCAACCATAAGTGTTCTTCATGATGGTGAGGTCAAGATAATTAATCCTGTTGGGTGTTCTTCATGATGGCGAGGTCAAGGTAATTAATACTGTTAAGTGTTCTTCATGATGGTGAAGTCAAAGTATTTAATCCTGTTAAGTGTTCTTCATGATGGTGAGGTCAAGATAATTAATCCTGTTGGGTGTTCTTCATGATGGTGAGGTCAAGGTAATTAATCTTGTTGGGTGTTCTTCATGATGGTGAGGTCAAGGTAATTAATCCTGTTGGGTGTTCTTCATGATGGTGAGGTCAAGGTAATTAATACTGTTAAGTGTTCTTCATGATGGTGAGCTCAAGGTAATTAATACTGTTAAGTGTTCTTCATGATGGTGAGGTCATGGTAATTAATACTGTTGTTTCATATTCTATGGTTAATTTCAGTTGAGGATGAAAATCGTTTAATATTGGAATAAGGTCAATTTGTGAAGAGGGATGGTTATGATTATGAAAATACCATCCACATAACATTGGTAACATTTTATATTGATTTTATTTATGAGTTGGACAAGTTGATTATTTTGATTTCATGTCTTTGCATGGAAATTTCAGACAAGACATGAAATGCAAAAACCCGTGGCAAGATGAAGGGTTCAGTTGGAAATACTGAAGAAGAGTGTGAGGTGACAAACGAAGGAAGATCTGTGACATTGCCGAATGTTGAGACAATTGAGAACAAAGGACTCATTTAACAAGTGTTTACATTAATATTATAAATATATTAAAATGTACAATATGTATACAGTATAAAATCACAAGTGCTTTTACCCTTTGAGTGCTAAGAAAAATGATAAAAAGAATAAGTATATCTAAAAAACAGAAAGTACTTCTTAAGGAAAAAGGAATAAATAATTAGTTCATTTAGGGGAATCTTCTGGTTGTATGTGGATATGTATGCGTATGTATATATGTATGTTTGTGTATGTATGCGGAATATGTTCGTCTAGGGGAGTGATTGAAGGATGCTGTAATACTAAAAAATAACCTTACCTGTTGTCGGCTAAGGTTACTCCTGCTCAGCAGGAGTTCGATTGTATGCCTTAGTTAGCCCTATTTTCTAATGCACCAGACATTAAAAAAAAGTTACAATAGAATAGGACACAATCAACATAATAATAGGTATTGAAGATATGCTACGATTAAAAATAAAGAAGAACAAAATGTATATTTATATACATTGTAAGTGTAAACCAATAAAGATTATGTCTTTATTCACATGATCTTTGTTATTATGTTATGTTTGACACCCTACCAAGCTGGCCAGCCAAACTAAATTTACAGCACTAAAATACATGACACCTTGTTTGGGAACTCAACAATGACTCAGTAAGAATAAAAAAATAAAATAAAATGTAGAGTCCCATAAAAAGTATTCTTACTACAATAACCTGAAGGTATTGAAGATACCAACTAAATACTCACTATAAGTAAGACATAAAAAATATAAAACAAAAAAATACATATGTAGTAGCCCCAATGTTCCAAATCAAAAAGAAAAACCCTGACAAAATATGATAGGAGTCCAGAGTGATTTGACATTAGCCACACATGGGCTAATAGTTTTGTTTCCCTGTAACCTTAATGAGGAAACAATGATTATAAAATGGAAGTTCCTTGGCCTCTTCCTGCCCCTGGATGAAAATAAAGTTTCCTGGCCCTGATAGGTCTCATTTCCAAAAAGTATTAAGTACTTTCATCCCTGCACTTAAAAAAAAGTTTTAAAAACTACCAGCATTGGAACATCCTCACTCTTCAAGCTCTTCCCGCCCTTCCCCGACTTAGATGTCTTCCTTCCGAACCCCTCTAAAAAACCCTCAAAAGACACCGAGTCCCTTGCTTAAAAGACAAAGGTAATTAATAGGCCTAGCCAATTTTTTTTGGTCATAATGCTACTTTTAAAATGGGTTAAAACCATTTCCTATGTAAACATTCAACAAAAAAAACTACAAACCACTAATATGATAAGTTTATCCCTGGCAGGAAGTAAATGCCAGTCCGTCCGTCCCCCCTCCCCCTCCTCCCGTGGCCCGAATGCGCGCTCAGAAACGGGCCTCCGAGCATGTGCCCTGCCGGCAAATTGGAGAACCATAGTCTGGGCGCTCTATTAGGACAAGGTGACACCAAGTTAATTTCGTGGACAGTCACTTTAGCGTTACTGTCAAATGATGTAGTTGTCTGTTTTGAATTTTGTATTTTTTTATTCAAAATGTCCTGGCTTCATTTAAAAACAACATTTAAAACTGCTAATTTGTATTTTTAGAAGGGAAGGCCTATGGTTATATATTTTTCCCCAATATAGTTTGGTGTTTATAGGAATGGATAATGAACAGTTAATTTAATATCACGTAAGGTGCAAAAAATGTGTTTCCGGCTATGAAGATGACATCTCCTCGTCATTGGTTTCCTGTGTATGAAGAACTTATCAAATGTTTAAAATATATGTTAAGACTTAGATATTGTGATTTACAAATTGCATATACATGTGTTCAAATTATTTAATTTATAAAATAGAATATTGAAGATAAATTTCATTAACTTAAACCTTATACAAGTTGTTTTGTACTCTAGACATTTGTTTTTCCTTTTATAACACACTTTGTATATTTAAGATATTTACCCTGACTCAATATTTGTTCATTGTACGAGTCAAATGGGTCAAACTAACATTCACAACATATTAAACAAACAATTGTGAGACTAATTTTAACAATAATGAGGAAAAAAACTTATTAAAATACCAAGTTAAAAGCATAAAATAGTGTATGCATATCTACTCAAAGGTATCATGATTTTATTGTATAAAAGTTATACCTAAATTTTTCCTAAAAATTATTTTAATATATTTACGTCTTAGATTGATTGTTCCGTTACTCCTTTAGGTGTTCCCGTTTACTATGTAGATTTCTGGAAGCTTAATTGGCTGATATTTTTCGGTACGCAAGCTATCATACCATTATTATGAACCTATTAAAATTAAAGACTGTAGTAAAGACTGTTGAATAATAGAACGGTTAGATTGAGTAAAATATAACATTGAAAAGGAATTATTGTAACAATATTTAAACAAACAAACTTAAGTCATTAAATGATGGTACACGATCGGTTTCTACGACTTGTAGATGTTAACTGGCAGGGTGTGGTTTGTCACAGACTACATGAGTGGAAAAATTTCAGTGCTAAAAGCGAAATAGGATTTATAATTTAGATGGACCAGGTTATACATATGTTAGGTTGGAAAATGTTTACTAAAAATAGTGTTCATAAAACTGTGAAAGGTTTTAAAGATAGATAGAAGGATTAAAGAGGAGAATACGGTTCTAATTGTAACACTCCTCTTGGCTTGCCCCACAATGGGATGCCATTTGTAACTCTTCTGTAATGGGCCCCTCGTTTGGACGCCAATTGTAATGTTACTAATTAGCTGGTTCCATGTTGGGCCGATAATTGTTATGCCTCTATGTTTCGAGGTCTATTACTATGGGTCCACGTTGTGCGCCTATTGCTATCTTACGTGATAGTTATTATTATTTCCCGACATTGGGCTTCCCTTTTTGTAATAGAAATAAATTACGTCAGATAAAGTTGATATTAGTTGATTCAATGATAACATTGATACTTAGGTAGAAAATTGACCATGTTGCACACAATCTAAACGAGCGCCGAACACACGTCCTTCCGAGACAATGACTTGTATCACAGTGAGCTCTGAAATAACACCACCCATGATATATCTCAGTCCAATAGAACTTACTAGAATGTTTGGTTCACAAAAACGTATAGAAGCATACAGAATGGCCTATAACCGGACGCTGCCTCAAACTGAATATCTACATTATTCTGGGTTGTTCGAGAGCAGGAATTTAATTTTTAAAAGACTTTTACATTGCAATTTTGACTTAACTTTACATCACACACTGAAGTTAGTTACAGTACCTGATGCCTCCTAACTTCAGGGTGTGAACTTAAAAACAAGAAATAACCAGTAATTTCCTAGTTAGAATCTGGTAACTATCATATGAATAATTTAGAAGAAGATGTGCTTTAAGCGCCAAGTAATAAAATATAAAATTCAAATAAAAATAATGTATATATAATTAAGAGGAGAATATTGCCAATGCCTTCAAATATTCTTTAGTGTCAATTCAGGGACATTACAATACCCCCCAAAGGGTGTCTGAAAGTAGAGACTAGTCATATACTTTTCGATACGCTTTGCAAAAAGAAAAAGTTCATTTTTTGCACACTCTGTATAATGTTTCACAAAATTTACAAAGTTGCATAAATTCCAATATTTTGGAACATCTGTATAATATTGAAGTACTTAAATGACATGCCTAAAGTGTTGATCTCTCACAGTAAGTTCACACAATGTTTTTATACAAAGAAGTTGAAGTTATATGAATCAAACATTAAAATATAAAACGTCGAGCATAATTATGATTAACTAAAATACAATAATCTAAGTTTATTGCATTAAGAAAATTTAATTTGATTGTCACTAATCAAAGTGTCGTATCACATTTATTGTTAAAAACATTTCATATTTTTCAATGTCTTATATTTTGTTCTAATTTAATAAAATCTTCTTTAACTATTCGTTGCACTTTATTTATTTCCATGATCCTTCACGGATCCACTTTTGTGATTATGATTACTCATACCTGGCATCTGTTTGGCGGCTCGACAAAATGTAGCCTTTATTGCATAAACCTACAAGATCAAAAGCAAAACAATTGAACTGGACACTATTATTTCAACGACGCCTATGATGATATTGGGTAAAACTCACCTAGGCCCCATTGGTGTGCCTTCCTAGCCGACTCTCCCCACGGCGACCACATATCTCGATAAACATTACGCGTGGACTGGCTGAGCTAAGATTGGAGACACCTCATCAACAAATCTTCACAGGGCATGCCGGGAAAATCTATGACGTGCTGGGCTTGACAAGGTGGCGTGATCTAATAATTTTATTCTGGAACCTCCTCAGTGCCGCTCGATGCTTCTACCCCTGTCTCGTTACCCTTTCCCTCTGTCCTTTATTTCTGTGTTTTCCCTGGTTTATGTTTCTCCTCTTTCCCCCCTCTCTGAGCAACTATCTTCAGATATATACTGGTGCAAGTACATTTGAAAAATTACTCTTGACAGGATACCATTCTTGGGGGGATAAAGGGTGAGCTTACAAAAAACAAGTCAAAGACAGGAGTAAATCACGACTTTGAAACCGTGAGCTAGTACAAGATGAAATTGACCCTGTTCATGCTTGGTGGAAATTTGCCGTCGACAAGACAAGTCGAGACAAGAATCGATCACGACCTTGAATGATGCCGAAAACCTCTTCTCTGCAAAAGGTTTTTCCTGGTGATATCACAGCTCTGATTATGCACAACCAGGGGCCTCGGAATCCTCAGTTAAGGCACGCTATCCCCCACCGCAAAAGTCTACTAAAATTGGTTGTATGTTATTGTCCGTAAACATGCGCCATCAGCCATGCACCACTTTTGGCGGAGGAGTAAGGTAGAAATGTTCCAGTTATGGAGAGGGAAACTAGTGACAGTATACCTCAGAGGAGAGTCGAACCCTTACCTCCATCTCCATAACTAGATGGGCTAAACGCACCCTTTCTGGCTAAACGTCTATAAATTAATTAAGATATTGTAGTAGAGATGATTAAGAAAATGTTTCAGAATTTTACCTCGAGGGAGAAATAATTAACAGTTTACACCACAAGGATTAGATTTCAACCTGTCCTTACAGAATTAGATGAGCCTAACATTTAGACGGCGTGCCCACAGGGATTACAAACTGTACCCCGCATTTGCGAGATTGGAATCTAACATAAGTTAAAATTGGTTGACATCTTTAATATAAAAAAAAACAGGTAGAATCTACACCAGCTCTGGTTCGGTAAAAACCTACCCCCAAAAAGCGGATTCCA
The DNA here is from genome assembly GCA_902141385.1 of Timema californicum. Taxonomy (NCBI): domain Eukaryota; kingdom Metazoa; phylum Arthropoda; class Insecta; order Phasmatodea; family Timematidae; genus Timema; species Timema californicum. The sequence goes on along the minus strand of CABFOW010002870.1, from coordinate 19,873 downwards.
AGAGTACATCAGCACTCGGTGGGTGCATGAGCACAATAGATGAGTAACGGCTAATATACTCTGTTTTACATGAACCACCCGTTCAGCGTGGTCAAATTGGCGGTTCGACAAGTTGAGACAAGAATAAACTCTGTAAACCCTGTGGTGCCAGTTTGGAGGCTTGACGTGTCGAGAGAGGAATCGGTGATGTCAGGATCATCTCCGATAACTGGCCGCAGTTTTATAGTTCAACGAGACAAGTCGAGATAGGAATAGATCGTGACCTTGAAACCGTGAGGTAGTACACGAGGTCATTGATCCTGGAAACCTATGTGGCAAAGGGTTTTCCCTGACGACTCATACCTGGCGCCAGTTAGGCAACTCGACAGGAATAGATCAAGACCTTGAAACCACGAACTAGTACAATAGGTCATTGACCATGTTCATTCTTGGTGCCAGTTTGCCGGCTCAACAAGTGGAGACTCATATCAGGTTACCCTACGTGTAAGGGACATACAGGTTTTGCGTGAATAAAACACGATATTAAAAACATATATTTATGATACATTAAAGGTTTCACAGACATACATAATATTTATTGTAGATTAAAGGTTTCACAGAAATTCGTAATATGTATTATACATTAAAGGTTTCACAGAAATACATAATATTTACCATACAGTTTTACAGGAATGACACATATATTCCTTCGTTTTTCTACATTGTCTCTTAAATGTGTTAGTAAACTTGTTTTTAGTTTGCAATCCAGTATGTAATAGTCCAAGCTGACGATTTGAAGTGTATAGTAGGTAGCACTGATAAGATCCAGGTTTCTGATGTGTATTTACACCGTAGGCTGTTCGAGGTCGTTGACATCCGCTGATTCTGTTAGCGTGTCGCATACATCCATGACGAGTGTGTCGATCAAATCGTTGCAATATCGTGCGACGGGTGTCGACCAAATATCCCTGCGGTCGACGGCAACGTCGATAAGGTCCCACACCTTACAAAGACGTGCCCAGCTAGGTGATAGGTAGGCGGCCCGTTTGAGTCCGGTGTCTTGTTTCTCGCTGATGATGACCATACAGTCACCGCAGATGCGTCTCGGAGAGATTTCATGATTAGTCAGACTAATCTTCTGAGGAGGCTGTGTGTTAATGAAAAACTTTGATGTTAACGATTTGTAGTTGCCCAGTTCTTGCCATTCTGTACGGTTAAACAACGCACAATTTCCTCCTCATTTTTCTAGCTGGACATAGGGAGTAAATTTGTTTTTGACGTTCATGCCGATGATGACTCGCTTGGCGTCAATTTCGCCCAGAGGACACAAAGTGTTGAAAATACTGGTGATGGTGAGTGGCTTCACCGTCTTTGCTTTGAGGGTGCAAACATTTTGACCTTGCATAATGTTTGACCACTTCGACGACTGTCGTGGTTATGGCTTGCAGGCATCAGTAGGGAAAGCACCTGACCGTACAGAACAGTACCACAGGCATATTTTCAGCGCACCTCCTATGGTGTGCATGTCCATATACAATCATCCCATCTCTAAGTCCCCAAAATGGAGACTGAACAGAAATTCCATATAGAACTATGTGCCATGCACATGGTAGTCCCAATTTAAGTATTTTCAAATATGAACAACCTCTGTCGTACATATCTACGACAGGCGTAGGCGTTTATTTTGCTAGAAACTTTATCTTTTCTGCCCCCTTGACGTATAAGATTTTTGCACGCGTTGGGGCATGGAAGATGAGAGATTCAAGCAGGCTGTAATCTCCATCGCCGCTATCCCAGTGAGTATCGTGCAATTTGTTGATGATATAGTCGGCTTTTTTTTAGCAGCGTTGGAAAGTTCCTCGACAGCGTATGGGTTTTTAACACACAATGTTTATGTAATGTAGCACATAGTATAAGTCACTTAGTTCCTTGACGATAATATCTTTGCTGTCGTCGATGAAGGTCTGGAACTCTACAATGACGTCCATGATATAAACGACGGGTGTAAGGGTAGGGAAGTCGCTTAAATTAACTCACATAATCGGTCACGACGTTTCTGTCCTTGTCGATAGTGATGATGTTAGCAAACTACCCGTAAAGTCGATGGTTTCGTTGGGAGTTCTGGTGAAGCTCACTTAGATGCTCAGAGAACCATGCCTTGTCAAATTCCAATGTGATTTTATGTGGGCGGACAGATTAGTTGTGATATTGAAAGCTATAAGATGATATCCCTTAGGGAAGGTTTCCAGTGTGATGTCGCTACCTTCGTTCATGAAATGGATACCCGTTCCAGAACAGTGTGTAGTAGGACATGATATAATGGCCGTTTGAAAAATTGGGCTGTAACTGTTTCGACGGCACTTATCCCCCATACATTTACAGCGAGAAATGGTTCATGCCATAGGTTTGGAAGTTAAACGGGTTCTTGGTGGCGTCTCCATTTGATATAAATCCCACGATGCATCCTTTGGATAACTGTCAGATGAATACGTTGTCCAGTAATTTCCCTTGCACACCCTTAGGATTAGTGAGTGTTTTTACTTCCACGCGGGTGATTGAATACTTTGCGGGACTGATATTTAATGCGTTGGCATGTGCGAACAGTATGTAAGGTGCTACTTTGATACGTCGCACTAGAAGGCCTGCTTCAGTGATGTGAACCTTAAAGTGAGATAGTTCAGGGACGGCCATAAGACCGTCTCTGGAATGGACCAACTTGACTCTGAGATCGGTGCTGTTCAAAAGGTATTTCTCTTGGTTAAACACATCACCGTCTAGATACCCCAAAAGATCCGCCGTCTTACTTTTTGTAGTGAGACTACAACGGGCCTCGAAACCCTTGTTGCCTGTGTTAACCTCCTCAAAAGTTCCGGGACTGTCTGCGAACTACAGACCACAGGTCAAATGTGTTATTTTGACTTCACTGTTGTAATTTATTAGCGTATCAATGTACGATCTATAAGCATATGTGCTGCTGGGCGGTGAGAGTAGTTTTTGGTTTAAAAACACATCCACCTGTGTGAATACGAATGCAACCAGTTGTTGACGGGAGCGATTTGATCCACCTCAGTGAAAGAGCCACCATCTGGTTTCATGATGGCCGCCCTGAGATAGAGCATGTTCTGTGAATGATCAATATAGAACTCGCCTTGACCGGTAACGGTAAATTCGATGGGCGAATCATCGGTGAGGGAAGAGACAGGTTTGTACTGGAGTTATTGCCCACTTTTGAATTCTGGTTTGCTTAGGTGGGACGTAAAAGAGATCTAGTTCACTGATTGCACACTTGCAGGACTGGGGGCGTAGAAAAAACATTTCAACTAAAAATATCTACCCCTTCTTTCCTGACCTTTTTACGTCGGACAACGACAGAAGACTGACGTTGGTGTATCTTACGACGCTCTTTATAGCCTGTGCCGGTCATCAGTGTGTCGATATTCTGCTCCACCTAGCGTTTCAACTTTGTTTCAGCTTTGCCGAGACGCTACCGTAGAGCCTCTTTGGAAGGATGGCGCTAATTGGCGACGTCGAAGAGCACGTCGATACCCGTAGGAAGTGCATATTTTCCAATAGCTTTGACGCCACTTCTCAGCAACGTTACGACTCTATTGAAGAGGCCGCTGAAAAATGTCCTATTCCATGTTCGCGTAGATAGCTAACACCGCGGTAGATCGAAGATATTCCTGTTCCAGCCTGGTTGATGTAGTATCTTTGGTAAGAACAATTCATTTTGAGCAGCGTCGAAAATGAATTTTCAAGCACACTTTCCAAACTCGAATGGTACAGGTTCACCTGTGTCTGTTCTTATATTGATTTCCAGGCTTTCAATTCCCCTTCTAAGTACGGGCACGTACTGCAACGGAGTATAGCTAACCGTCTTATGTATGCCGTAGAGATAAATTATGTTGTTGATACCAACGATACGTAAAAGCGGTGCAACAATATCATGATATCCGTGTAGTTGTACATTTGCGAGGGCAGGCCTAGTATAATGTTGGCGGCGTACAGTGACTTTGGGACTTTGATCAGATTAGTCTGAGGATCGAAACCGAGCTGTAGACTTAGTTGACTAGATAGAGTCAGCAGCTGTATATTTGGTGAATAAGACACAACGTCCACTTTTTTGTTAGGGTTTGTGTACTTGAATACAACTGCGGAATCCCCTTTAAACGCCTCTACATCGTTTAAGGTTTTGACCAATTCATGGATAGTGCTGTAATTTCCAGGCGGGATGTGATCCTTGGATATTTGTTTCACACTGTTAGCGTCAACCCAGTTGTACCATACAATATTTTGGCCCTCGGGTACGGTGGTGAAAGAACACGGACATTGGAATTTGGCGAGAACTACTTCCCGCTGGCTGTCGAGTGAAAGACGTTAGGGTAGTAGAGTGCTTAAATTCTCGAGGGTATTTTTCGGGAAATATCCCATAAAGCTGTGGCTCTGCAAAGTGATGTAAAACTGGTCCTTCATGGTAGGGCACTGACGTTACTCGCAGGAATCTAAGAATTAAACTTGGTGGGGTAACCTTTCCACTGCACGTACACTTTCTTTATGGTGCATTTACCCTTGACACGTAGTATTTTATCAACTTTGAAAGTTTCTGGAAGACGTACGCGTTTATAAATCGGGTTCTTAAAACGTTCCCTCCACCTCCTCGCCGTCAAGATAGGTCAGTCTGTAGACGACTGGTTGTCACAACACGACACTGCTGACTTTGAAAATTTCTTCACTCCAATTTCTTTCGTAGCCCTTTTCAAACATAATTTTGGATTTTCTAATACGCACCGTGTCCTCGACTTTCATTTTTTGCTTACTATTTGAGTTTGGACGCTGCTTGCCGTACAGATTATCTATTACTCGAAGCACATTGGTTTCTGAAACGTTGGCAGGCTCCTTCTTGATACTGGATTTCTTAGCGCCATTGTAATCGTCGATGAGATCTTGGAGGACGTCTACACAGCGATACCTGTTATTTTTGGTAAAGTAGCGTCACATGCATCCTTTCGGAGTTCTATTGAATCGTTCCAAGATTCTGGCCTTCACGTCTGGATTATGAGTGGTGTAGTAGTACACGCCTTTTTTTATTGAGAAAGTTCCGGACTAGACGTGCCGTGAACTCTGTCCCCTTGTCCGTCTGTAAACTTATAATTTTACGACCACTTTGTTTGAAAATGTCCCGAAAGGCGTCTCTAACGACGCTCCCCGTCTTGGATTGAAGCATCCTCACCCAGGCCATATTGCTAAACACTTCAATGATGGTGAGCAAGGAAAATGCACCATCGTTGTATTTTCTGAGACTTCACATATTGTTTAGATCGGCTTGCCAGAGATCGTCAATGTTTGACACCACGTACTTGTTGCGTGGAAACTTTTTTTTATCAACGGTTTATGTAGTGTGTAATCGTCCTACGCACGAAGCTATTCTCGTACTTTTTTTGGATCTTTCTTGGACGTCTTTATGAGCGACGCCACCCCTGCAAACCTTGCAGGTTGAGAAGGGTCGTAATAGATGTCGGCTAAACGGTCCATTAAGCCCGGAACGGCAGCCACCAATTTCCATTCACCCTTTTCAGTTTCTTCTTCTTAAGGCATTGCGACGGTTTAAGTGGTAGGGATATGAGCATCGGGTCTCTAATGGGCGCCAAACGTTTCGGATTTACAATAAATTATTTCCGAAAGTTTATTTTTTGAAATTCCGTGAGAAAATATCGCCACCCAGACTGCTCACTGTGTCTTCTTGCTCTGATCAGATCGTTGGCTAAATCCACAATATTGGATCCACGGAGAGGCGTATCGTGAATACTCACTTCCCCGTTTTCGTCCCAAGATATACCACGTCGGGAAATAATATGTTATAATAAAAGTTGAACTTTTTTACTTGTCTGTATGAGTATAGTATTGAGTACAGCGGGATGGGAAGTACAGACACTTCAGGGGTGGTTGTGGTATTTTCAAGCGATGAAGGGTGTTGACTAAAGTGCAGATAGCGCTGTAGCACTTGTTGGTATAAAGTCCATTTAGACTTGTCGTCAAATTTTGAAGCGACGATTTTTTCCATTTCCTTACCCAGCTCGGAGACCACTAGATTTGTGGCCGATGCCACTTGGTGGTGTTGCTCGTAACGGTGCAATGTTTCCGGCGACATCAATATAATCTTTTTTTGTGTGTTCCATTATCTACTTGTTGAATAAGGAACCAAGGACACCGCTGATTAAAGGGACTAAAAGTAAGGGCAGGAAAACTCCTCATTTCTGAACGAGTAGTCGTCTATTCTTCTTCCAGCACTCTCCTCGTTTGACCAGCTTGCGCAACATCTGCTTATGAGCACGTAACTTTGTATTCTGCACATTTTTCAATGTCACACGCTCTTTTAAAGTGTTGTAGGCACACTCGCAAACAGTCAATCGGTTTATATGTCTGCCGTTTTCAGCAAGGTGACACGTTGTTGTGGATTCATGCGGTGCATCGCACGTAGCAGAGGCTCTTACTTCAGTACTTTGGGACTCATGTTTATGAAATGATCTGTAATCGGATAGTGTCGGTGTTTTTATAGCTTTTGCGTGGTAAGTACACGCAGCACCCGACATTTTCGCGTGTACTATATATGAACAATTCGGGTGTACTTTGTTTGAAATCTAACAATATATACCCGTGTGGAGTACTTGTAGCATCAGCGTAAGCCTTTTGTAAAACACGGGAGTTTTCAGGACAGACTTGACGTGCAAAGAGTTTAATCTGAGTTTTATCCCTGGGATTTTTAAAAAGCACGATATAATGTGCGTTTAAGGAAATGTACATTTGGCCCTTGACCTGGTGAAATATATTTTGTGTAAAGTACATGACGCTAATATTTTGATAGTGGCATCCTTTGGTGAAAAGATCTACGACCACTTCATTGGCTTCACGCATCAGGTCATCCAGAATAATCAGCTGTGGAAAGTCATTACAGGTGTCATCCATTTCCGGCAAACCCTTACAGAATATGACGCGAAGACTTGACCCATCATGTTCGAATCCCGGTTGCCATAAAGCATAATACCAGGTGATTTTATCAAATTTAACATCACACATTGTGTCCAAGCTACGGATAAAGTCGGCTACAAAATGTAACTTTCCACAGCAGGAGGGGCCGTTGATGATGGCCGAAAATGTATGTTTCAACTTGTCCATAATGTTTGAAACTGAGATTATAAGCTAAATGAACTTGTATTTATAGGATAGGTGGGAAGGGGGGTGTAGACGTTAAAACACAATCATAACAAATTTATAATATTTATTCACACAAACGTTATTTGCATTATGAAAAGTAAACACGGAATATTTATTTACACTAATAAAAGTTTTTACAAATATATCTCACACCCTGAAAAATTTACTTGGAATATTTATCTACAAATATCTCTCACCATGAAAAGTACACTTGGAATATTTATTTACACAAATAAAAGTTTTACAACCATGAAAAGTATACTTGGAATATCTATTTTTTTTAAAAAGATACAGTTATAGAATTTATCTTACACCTTGAAATAAATTATACATGTTTAGGTGTTGAGGAAACAATAATCAATTTCTTGAGCTCGTAGTAGGATTAGTGGCCTCGGTACTAATTTACAGTCAAGTTTAAAGAGCATTTGAATATATGTACACAACCATATTATTTCAATTTAAAATATGTACAAGAAAATAAACAAATTTGACTAGAATTAAATATATATTTACACACAAACAACTATTTGACTAGAAATAATCAGGTAGGTGAAGGATTGTACTGGTGGTTAAAAAAAAAAATCCTGTGTGCAAAAAATAAATCAATTAAAGAAATATACGTGTTTTCATGCAGGAAAAAATACGAAAAAAAAAATCTCAAATCTTTGGAAGATGGTATGTCAGTAGAATTGTCTAGAGTGAGGCACGGGATCAGAAGAGGGAACATTTCCATCAAGTCCACAATTTAACCAAAGTGGAAATCTACAAAGAAAAGGATAATTTTTGGAAAGTTGTTAGTGCTGAAGAGAAGTTAACAGTTTCTCCGAGCTAAGGAAAAGTACCATATTTATTTTCTTTATTGAAATACCATCAGGCTAATCCAAATTAAGGTTTCCTGAAAAATGCAAATCTAAAGTAATTTTAAAGGCTATAAATTAAACTCTTCTCTTCCTTCTAGTACAAAGCCCAGCAGATGTAGTCTAAGTATTGAGGTATTATCATTATAATTTTTTAACAGTTTGTGTTAATGGTACTCATCGTAATGTGCATGGACGAAATACTGGATGAGATTGCCACCGTTGTGTCACATCACTGTGCCTCGATCACAACTTGTGGCAGGGGATGACAACACATAAGACACAGGTATCTGTCCTGTCCTGTGCCCACTGTTTCCCAGTCTAAAACTCGTAAAAATGAACATTGGTAATGATACATTATAGTTGGAGCAAGTTTATTCCCGCTCTTAGGAATTATATTTCAACTCATTAGTTTCTAAGTAGTAAAGTCGAAACCTTCTTTTGAATCTCCTTCCTTACCACCTTTAATCATTACACAACTATCCTAATGTAGACATTGATGTTATTTATGTTAGTTGTACACAACTGTCCTAATGTTGACATTAATGTTGAGTTACTGATGAAAGTGAGAGCAAGTGATAACAGCATACATAGCAATACATGACTGATGGAGCGGGGTGAACTATTTCACACCCACATAAACGTTTATTTTGGAGAGTTTAGGGTAAAACGAAAGTTTGTAATCAACTGTATATGTCACTAGATTAAACAGTCGAAACGTCTATAGCTACATGAAATATAACTTGGATTTTAAAGAGTACGCTGCTATAGCTAGATGAATATTACAATATAAGATTTTTTACGTTTATTTTGGGGAGTTTAAGGAAAAACTCAGGCTTCAATTTGATCCAAACTTGGGAAAGAACAGGATTTTTTAAAATCAAAATCTTCCATTAATCACTTGATTAAAAAGCTCCAGGGCCCAAACAAGAACTTGTGTCAAGAGCCCAAATCGGGGCCCTTATAGTAAATTCAATTATTTATCCAACCATATAAGTGTGCTTAGGCCTAAACACTACAGATCTGAGCAATTTGACTAACTCTTGGGGAAGAATAGATTTTTTTAAAGTTTACGCACATATTTAAGGCGCTTCAGGGCCCAAACCAGAATTTGTGTCAAGAGCACAAAGTGGAGCCCTAATATTAAATTTAATTCTCTATCCAACCATATAAGTGTGAATAGGCCTAGACCACGGACAAAGAAATAACAGATACATAGCCTTACGGGAGATTTGCTGAGCCCTTCAAGTTAGGTAGAACTTAAAATATACGGTGATAATAGCGCTTGCAAGTGAGAATTTTCTAAAACAACTCATTTGCAAAATGTTCCTCGTAAGAAAGACAAGCTTAGAGCTAAGTGCTGCCTTCTCTCCGAGTACATTAGTCCAGGTAGCGGTAATCCCTTACCCCGCCTCACCCCCCTTTCATTAACCAAAACTTTTCAAACAATTAAGAGTGTTGGACCCAAATATACAATGTCAGTGCTTCTACAGTTTAAACGTAAGTGACACGAGTCTTGGAAATGCATTTGTAAATGAATTATTAAATATTTTGGGACCAGCTTCTGCGGTCATGTTACCACCCACTCTACTACCTCTTAGCTATGGCCACACTAGACTAAAAGGAAAGTGGGGGTAAGCTACAAAAAGTTATAAAAAAGAAAGACATCAGCAACAATTTGACAACAATATGAATGTTTTATTTAATAAAATAACAATTTAAACAATAATTTACATAGCCTCAAAAATCCATCAGGGGTTGTGTTGAAAATCATATTAAACAAATGCGCAGTACTATCATGCGAATGTTTACAAACATGAAAAACATAAAACATGTTCTTAAGTCAACTAGGTCAGTCTGGAAGATACGACCACTCAATCCAACAACACAATGTCAGTTTCCCAACAGTGAATATTGACAAAACAACCTAAAGTGTTGACTATCCGAGCAAAATCCACACTAATATTATAAAGAGGAAAGATTTGATTTTTGGTTTTTTTGGTTTATAATGGATAAACTCAAAAACTACTGGACCTATTTTTAAAACTTTTCACCAATATAAAGCTACATTATCAGCAAGTAACATAGGCTATATTTTATTTTGAAAATTAAATTTATTCCTTATAAAAATGTCGATAGTCACTCATATTTTATGGTAGAGTCTATGATGATTCTTCAATATGTGTGTTGAAATTAATAATGCAGGAGGGTGAAAGGGGGAAGTGTCTAGTACTTTATAAATGTCTATTTAGATATTTATTGACTGCAAAAAGAAAATAGCCTAATACGGATCTTTGAAATTGGTACGAAAGTTGTCTGCTACGCTACATTGAATACAGAAAAAAAGGGAAGTTAAATTTAATATCATACGGATATTTCGGGGAACACAAGAGTTTGGCTTACAGACCATAGGTCAGACTCCCGTGGGCCTATTAAGTGTTGACACAACTACCAGATCCCTACTTGTTAATAAAAAATACATAACATATAAACAAAGTCTAGATAAACCACAATTAAATAAAATTAAATAATTTGGAAAATATTCAAAGTCAAAATCAATCCTTCAGCAAAATTTTACGGTATTTTACCAAACAAGTCAAAATAAGAAAACATCGTCAAAAGACGAGATTATTTTACAGCTAAATTTGAGGGATTTTTTCCTACTGGTTACATAATTTAAATAGAAAAAGAATTATGTTTAACAATAAATAGATTTATTAAAACAAAACAGAGATAATTATAAATATGTTTTACAATAATGTTACAATATTATGAGTTTGAAGCTTGTTGCAAATAATAAGACTTTGTGAAATTTGATTGTCTTGCTGTAGCTACAAGGGCTGAGCAGGCGCCAGGCTACAGGTAGAAGTTTTCTAAAGAAGAAAATAATCAAGTAGTTATTAACAAAATATAGAACAAGTTATACAAATAAATCTTAATCAGTTTTGCTAGACTGGGTTGTAAGATAATCTCTTCAAAACATTTTGGATAATGATAAACAATAGAAAGGTCCCTGGACTACCGTGATCGATGGCTGATAAACAGGTGTCAACAAAATAGTACTATGGCTGGTCTCTTTCCCTCCCTGCCAAAGCATTCAATAGTACAAACAATTATAATTGCAATTACACTAAGAGCAACACTAACACAATAGGAGCCTAAAACCAGGCCAATAAAAAAGGTATTATTTGCGCGGACTCCACTATGACTCTAGTGCAGTTCCACGGGTTGCTCACCGAAGCTAATACCGCACGAGAAGCGTGACTACTTGATCAACTCAAAACATAAATATCCATTAACACAACTGTGATTTGGAAAACCAGACAGACAGCCTGGTTGTAGCCATCCAAAATTAAACAGGTGTACATGACGTTCACGGCGTTCTGAGAAACATTAGCTCAAAATGTATAAATGGAATTTGTGGAGATTAGTAAGTCTTTGACTAAGATATTACTGCATTCCAAGCCAAAGGCTCATAACGTAAAGTCTGTATGATAAAAATTCAGAGAAACATAGTCTCTAGGACTGATGTACAATATATGAAACTAATAATAATCAGACTTGTCCTTCATTCTGGAGGACACAATATTTAACCAATAAAATAAACCTTTTTAATTAGGAAGTCAACAAGACTTAAAGTGGGTTAACTGTCAACTCGACATATTATCAAAACAAATTAAAATCATCTCCGACTATATACAGAATACTAAACACGTCTAAGTATACATTGTCTATTTTTTACAACAAAAACTAGACTCTAAGTCATAAGGACTCGTTGATTTTTCAGGATACTTAAGTGATGGAATTATGTCGTCTTGTCCATGACGGTGGTGGATCCGACGGCCAACACTTCATGGTCATCGTATTCTTCGTTGCGCGACGGTGTAGAAGTTCCTCCTTCGACACTGTGTTGTAGTAGAATGGGTATATTGTGAACCTGAGAGCAGCCCTATATATAGTCCCAAATCTGATACGAACGGAACAAAGCAAAAACGGTGACAAACTCAGGACTATAGAAAAGGAGAGGGACGGATGAAGGCGGGGTTAAAGGAAGATGAACCAGGGAAAGCCGCTTGCGGGGTAGAGGGAAAACATGGTTCCTTGGACTGCCGCTAATCTTCACTGACGGGAAGTGGGTCATTGGATCGTTTCCAAGCTTCACTTCTTTCTTGATCAGGTGTTGTAAATGAAAGCATGTGTGACTGCAGTTAAGCCGCCATCATTGAATGTAACACGTGGCGAATAGATCCAAGAACATCTTGAAATGGTGAGTAGGTATCAAAGCATCTTCTTTTTAAATATATCGGTTTTAATTATGCTCATTAGGCTCAGCTATTTTTTTTATGAAAATTCGTGATATAGACGTCCTTTATTATATTTTTCTTGTAGACAGCATGGCAAGCGTATGTAAATTTATTCGACATCACCTAATGGCAAAGGGTATGCGTTAAAATATTTTATTCATAAATATGGTAATATTAATTCTCTTCTTTGATATCTGCTACAGTAGTTATCAAAAGGTAATAATTTTTGAACAACCACGTGTTTCGAGTTAGGGACACTCGTGATTGTATCTGACTGCATATAGTCAGAGAAACTAAACTTTAAAGTATATTGTTTTTAAATACGTTAATATTACTTTTTTCTTTCGTAAATTATCAAAACATTGATATTTAATTGTAGCTGTCCAATCTGTCTGATTAACATGCTACAAATTCAGACAATTCAAATAAAATACTTCTAGCAAAAATTATTTCAAAAATATGGCAATCTGATATATTCAGTGACCTCACTGACACTAATGCCTAATTGGTGGCAAAAGAATTAGGTATCCCATTACAAAATGTATTATTACAAACAATATTAGTTTTAGCAAATAGTTTACGTTGCCTTTCAGGTTTATTTCAATAAATAGGTTACTTTAATTTCAAAATTGAACAAGCCATAGTCCAAGTCAATTAAAATAATATCGATAAAATAAATGTATAGAGAATACGAAAACATCCTGAAAATGTCCAAGTCCAGGACATAACTTATCCTGATGGCGTCTAATACAATATTCTAGGACATGACTTCTCCTAAAGGCGTCCAATTTATTAGTCTAGGACATGACTTCTTCTGAAGGCGTCCAATTTAATAGTCAAATCGTCTTCAGAATCACCGAGCTTAAATAGTGTTTCTAGTCGCCTGGGGTTGAAAGGGGGAGGGGGGTTTGTCCATATACGTCGGTGACATCCTATTAGCCACTTCGATGGATGAAAATCAGCACGTACACATCGATCAAGCTTGGATTGGGTGGCCTCTCTTCATCACGTCCGCCAATGTTGACAAAATATCTTTTTGACCAGAGCACCAGTGACATACACACATCACGCGTTGTCTTGGAGGTAGATTCCGTCTTGCCCGCAGGGTGGCAGGATAGTCGTAATTCTGGTACTGTTGTGAGAGTCATTCCTGAGTCCCATTGGAATCACTTGGCACATCAGATGCAGTTACACCAAGGCTCGTTCGTCCCACTCTTCAATTTAGGACGCGGCGAGTACAGTCCAGACTTGAAGGTTGTTCTAGCCAGGAGATAAAAAGGGTAAGTACATGAACATTTAATTGATTGCAGAGAGTTTATTATTGTTTGAGATGGCTTAGTATTGTATACGGATTCTAGAGTGGACTACAATAGAGAAGATTACTATTGCAGGAAGTTTATTAATATTGCGGTTTCATACGGAGCGGGCAGTATGACTTGAATATTAGTATGGGAGGGTGGTATGATGTAACATCACCAAATGTTACAGTCACAATTCTTTAGGAGTATTCGTTAGACTGAACTGCAAATAAATGGGATCTCTGTGTTCGAATCCCGATCGGGTGTACTGAGAGTATTTTTTCCTAATATGCTTATAATTTTTCTTCAACGCAAATACGGGCTCATTTCCCAAACATTTTACCTTCCTAATTCCTTATCCATTGGGGTAAATACGTGGATAGCTGTAATGGGAAGTAAGACGCGGCCACAGAGAAGGAAATAACAGAGCGACAGCCGCTAGGTTAAACGTGTTGCACTTCCTTTCGAGGCTTTACTACCTCAACGTTGGGATCGCGCTAGGTGCGATCACCAGTGACTACAGTGCAATCAACTGAGCATTTTTTAAACGACTCACTTTAAACTCAAATGTACTAGAAGGCAGATACAAAATATGAGCTCCTCGAGTTACCCTTTCAGCTGGATGTGACCTAGCAAGCTTCATGTAACACCCCCCCC
>CABFOW010002869.1:0-86611 GCA_902141385.1 Timema californicum | reverse complement strand
ATATATATATATATATATATATATTGTTGCGACAACGTTTATGCTAATAGTTCAGTATCTACAAGTGAAAAAGAAAGTGGTAGTCGAAATTTGGACCTTCTCCTCTATTACTCTTTACCAAATAAATATGAACAGTATTATTAGAAACCATGTATTTAAGTTTAGAAAATAAAATCCAAACTCTTTTACAAGGTTTAATATACAACTTAATCCAAATATGAATGTAGGTTTCCTACAGATTGAATGTCGTGAATTGATTCTGAAATCACTTGTTTTTAATATTTATCAAAAATTGTTTTTATTAACTGAAGTTTCAGTAAATACCCTATTCTATACGCGCTATAATGTCATTTCCGGAAGAAATTAAAGTCCAATATTGCGTTGGCCTTTAAAAAACCGAAGCAGATAATAAATGTTCCATTGTGTATTGTTTCGGGAAATTTCTATTACGAGCTAATAATTCTTTTTGTAACTGTGTCTCAAAGATATAACCACCATCGAAAAAATGTTTTACCAAATGATTTTTTTCTACGTTCTTGTAAAATAATTGAAAAAAGACGCCATATTTTTTACTTTCTCGCACCCCTCTGGTAAATAAAGTATTGTGATTGTACAAGAAATTGGACTCGAGATTTGTAACGATGTTGACGTTTCTTGAGCCACCGAATCCTAAAAAATAGTTTTGGTGGTGCGGTCTGTCTGTATATTACTGGAACTATAGAACAACTATTTGAGATAAGGAATAAAGTATCATTGTAAATTTATAGTAGCCTACTATTAAAGTTAAAAAAAACTATTATCTTAATGTATTTTTTATAAAACTAATAGTTTATAAAATATTGGATTTAAAAAAATTTATTTATTGTTATTCTCTTTGGTACACAAAGATGTTACTTTTCCCTAAATATGTTTCTGCACCAGTGTGTATTATTTCATTTACGCTCTTAAGTGGAGTGTTTATGCAACACTGTATATTATTTCGTTTCACATAGTATCTTATGAGTTTTAAGTAAATATCTCAATCTTTAGGTAGAGGAGCGAGAAAGTCTGTATGGTGTATCATGCCATTCATTTTTATTTGGGATATTTGGACTGATTTCACTGCGCATATCATTTTTGATAGCGATTATCGATGTCTATAAAATAGTACTAATATAGTAAAATGTTCACAAAGGTATCAATGATAAAATAAGTTTATATTTTCTAAGAGTTTGCTTATATCATAATCCTACTATATATATATGTGTGTGTGTGTCCTACTATATATATATATATGTCCTACTATATATATATATTGGTCCTACTATATATATATATACATGTGTCTTTTTAATCCCTCCAGGAAACACAAAACAACTTCACACCTTTGGTTCAATCCTTTCTGAGTAGGAAATGTCTGCAATACTTATTTAATAAGATAATTTATAGTACCCGTTTTGCCCACACTCCCCCGAAAGAGGGCAAAGCGCGACTTATCCAAAACCCGAGTCTTGTATGACAACTCGCTTTGCTCGTTGTGGGCTCCGCCCCCAAACCACCTGTTTGTGTAAACTAATGTAATTCCAACGTTGTTTTGAACGTTGATTTATTTTTACAATTTTATGATGCTAGCTGTCCCATAAGTGTGTCAGAAAATTTAAAAATGTGTGTATAATATGCATAATTTACCTAAAATGATTTTTTTTTAGCTCTGGTGCAATCCGTTTTTGATAGGTCTTGCCGCTTAGACACAAGAAACCTCCAAAGAAAGGTCCGCACCGACTTTAAAGTTGCTTTGCCATTTTGATTTTTTTTAGGGATTAACAATTATTTTTTAATTATTTTTTAAATTTTACCATCGGTTACAAATTTAAAGTTTCTAGCTCATCTGGAAATGGATAAACATTAATGTCAGCGAGTGAGTCAGCCATGTGGCTTTATAGTATGGTGATTCTTTCTATCCCTTGCCAGGGTTCTGTGAACTAAAAGACGTGTATGGTTGCATTTCCGGCCCCAGAACTCACGCTGACATTTGACTGTTACAACGCAATCCAAAGTATTTTTATCTATGCCATAACAATTTGAAATGTCCCATAGTTTCCACGAAATACCGCTTGCCCCTACCATCCCTGCTGTTTGGCGCGTCAAACTGCGTTTCGTTTACCAACACAGTGTCGCCGTTTAACAATAGCGGCCACGGGCCACCGACACTTCTATACCGTCAGTCGTACAAACATGATTCTTTATTGCGGCTATAGATATTTTCGCGCTCATTTCAACAGTGTGAATTGCTGCCTTGTTGAAAGGGCGGGAATTACTCATATAAGCTATTAAGCATGGTAGGATGACAGGAACAATATACTTTTATGACGTCTGATGATTGATTTCACGACTTTAAACGGATTTTAAAAGCTGAATCTATATATAAGTTGGCCAAATTTTAATGATTATCAAACTCACCTCAGTGGCCGAATGGTCTAAGGCGCTACTCTTGCAATAGACTAGACTGCTGATGACAGGGAGATCAAGAATATAATCTCGGTCGGTTGTAATGAGGTGGGTTTTTTTTCAAAAAGGTTTTTTACTCTCCCTCCACGAAAATTCGGGTACACTTCCTCTGAATATAATTTTTCTAATCCTTAAAACCATTAAATAAATTAGTAGGCTACACAAGTGTACACCTCGAACGGGTAGACGCAATTATCAAAATAATAATTATTATTATCAAGGACAATTTGTTGATTATAGCTCACAATTTTAATCCGGGTGAGCTAGGTTAAATCAGCTCATAATTGAGTACACTGGGAGTGTATTTACTCATGTGTTTTATTTAACCTCTTTCCAGTAGATTCTAACTTTCTCTCTATCTTACAGGTAGAGAAAGTATGTTGATCGTCAAAAAAATCTAACTCGAGATTTTGATGAATCTTGACGTTTCATGACTCCCTGAATGCGAAAAAGTGGTTTTTGAATTTCCGTCTGTCTGTCTGTATCTCCAACTAGAGCCTAAATTATTTGACCGATTGAGCTAATACTTGATATCTAGGGTTTTCATAGGGTTGCCCCAAGGGGTTTTTGGAATTGGATATCTACCCCTAAAATTAAGGGTAGTTTACTGAAGGGCAAAAAGAGAAAAAGTATATTTTCTCAAAATTGGCTTAACCGATTTTGATTAAATTTCATTTATAAACATTAATAAATATTCCACACCAAATGGCTACTCTCACTATTTCGGCAAAATGGCTTTAAGGGCTCCGGTCTGATGCGTAAATTAACATTTTTTATAATATCTCCGAAAATATTTGAGATATAAAATTACATATCATTACAAATATGTAGGTCTATTTATAATACAAATATTTTATTAGAATTATATTTTTATAAAACCAATAACTTTCAAGTTATACGTAAATATATATATTTTAACGTTTTTTTAACATAAAAGGTAAAAATATTGTGACCGCAAAAGAAAATCTAACCTGAAATTTTGATGGATGTCGACGTCTCAAAACCCCCAAACCCTAAAAAGTGGTATTTGCAATGACGTTTGTCTGTGTGTCTGTTTAAACTTAAGATTAAAAGTAGTTTAAAAAAGGGCGAAAAGAGAAAGAAATCAATTTACTCAAAATAGACTATAACGATTTTGAATAAAATTCGTATCTAGGTTTTGATTAAGATTATAAATAAACTGGATATTTTTATTTTCCCATAAAAATTATTTTTAGGGTACTTTACAGAAGCGTTAATTTCAGTATCTCCACAACTATTTGAGATACTAAACAACTCATCACTGCAAAATTGTTGGACTATTAGAAATAAAAAACTTTTGTTTGACATATATTTTTATAAAAGCAACAGTTTCTTGAGATATTTGCAAATATATTAATACAATTTTGTGAGCTTTAGTTTTAAACATATACTACTTAAGTCTTAACGCAATAATTCTACAATGCCATAGAGTAATTAAATATAAGTAAGTATCTAAAAAAAAGTATGTTATTTTTCCTTAAACCGCTTAAGAGAAATGTTTGTACAGTAATGATCTATCTCCATTTTAGACTCAATAGTCAATATTTACATTTTTTATTGGTCAAAATGTATAAATGAATAATTAAATATCAATGCGATGACTTGAAGATGTGCAACACCTAATAAAATGTTAAAATTTTAACCGGAAATCGAAATATTAATATGAAGTGTTGACCCTTGTGGACCCAATATTAATCTTTTTTATTGGTCCAAATGAGGAAAAAAATTCTTTAAAAATAAAAATATAAAATTTAAAACAGAAATTTTGATGAATCTTGACGGCAATCTTGCCTTCTTACATTATTCCGTTCAGAAATCTTACGAGTTTATAGAAAGAGAGAGAAAGTCTGTGCGGTGCACCGTACCATTTATTTTTACATTTGCTTAAAAAGTATCATTTATATAGTATTTATAGCAAAAACACACAGTTAATTGTAGTAAAATATATTTGCATTTCACTCTGAAATATATACTTATCCATTACAAGACACTAATAAACTGATAAACCTACACTTTCACCTACTAATTATGGTGCAAAGTTATCCTCAATCTTATTTGATATTGAAACGTGAGCACTTTAAATTTTCAGATTAAATTCTAATCTACGATAAAACACACACACTCACACTCACACTCAGGTACTGAAATAGTTCGTAACTAGCTTTTAAATTGTCATTCCAAAATGATCTAAATAAAGATTACAGTAAGCTCTTCTGTATACATATATATTTGTATGACTTTAATTCAAATTGCTTTACCAGACTAGTTTTATTTTAATGATAATGGCTTAGGTTACTTACCAACGGCTGTATCAAAATGTCATTAAATGGGTATCGGGAGTTGTGGAAAAATAAACACACAGATATTTATTTAATTTAGCGCCGCGTATTACTAACCGTTTGGGTTATACGTTTAAGTACTAATTACGCTAATGGATTAGAAATTGGAAAGGTTGAATTTAGAGGAAGTGAACCCGAGTTTGCGTGGATGATGAGGGGAAAACCATTTGGGAAAAACCACCCCCAGTTCACCCCGGACCGAGATTCGAACCTCTATCTTCCCGTCCTCGGCAGTCTAGCTCAACACGAAAGTAGCGCATTAGCCAACTACGCCACCGAGGCGGGTATCACACAGTCAATAGCATACTGAGGCATTATATGGTGGGAGAGTCGCCTAGTCCCTAGTGTATTAGACCCACCCGGTGGCTGGGAGATCGCTACTCAAATCCTGGCTGAGTGCAATGGAGAAGGTTTTTTCACATGTGATCTGTTATTGTGGTTTTCATCTCTTTTCACCACCCTAATACCGGTGCATTTCCATAAATTTTATTCTAGTCCCTAGCTTCACCGATTAAGTATTTGGTAATGCTTTTGATGAAGGTACAAATTAGAGAAATTGCAGCCGTCCATATGAGTTGTACCGTGATCAAGAGCATTAAATTGTTTCTCTATCGCCACAAGTCTCGGGGAGGGACGTCAAATGAGAGCAGACAGGTTTTAGTGGTTCTGGTCCACTCTAATCAAGAACTTCCGTGCGATAACAACCTAAGCGACTGATAGCAGCTATTCAACTAATTATTTATAATCTTAATGGTGGACAAATATACAGATGAAATGTTTTAAAATTTTACTATGAAGACATGTACTTTTTTTATTGGCCTTTTAACTGCTATTTGATTATTTGGCTTGAAAGACGCGTAGATAGGAAAGTGATCATAAGTGAAATAAACAAAAGTAATAATTAAAAACTAATGAAATAGAAATAAAAAATAGGCAAGCCAACCCGTGAAGGGATTGAAGAAACTATGAATAAACAATAAAGAAGGATTCCAATTTATTGGCCGAATGGTCTAAGACGTCCCTTTCGTGTAAGACTAGCCTGCTGATGACGGGGAGATCGGGGTTCGAGTTCTGGTTGGGTCTACTTATAGTGTTTTTTCCTAAATGGTTTATCCCTTTCCTTCCACGCAAATGCAGGTAGATTAACTCAAAAATGATTCCTTCCTCATTCCAACCATTGGAGTTATTATATTATATACTTTGACCTGAAAAGGTGATTAAAACAATTGAGAAGGAAGTGAAATTACTTAAGTTTAAAACCAATGTCTTTGTGGACACGTTTTCTAAATATGAAGATAGTTTAGTCTGGTTTGCCGGTGACAAAGAAAGGATAGGGTAGGATCCAGCCGAATATGCCAAGAGTAACTTTTTCTGTAATGGTTTCCCATTCCTCCCCCAAGTGAGTGCGGGTACACTTCCTCTAGATTCTAACTTCTTCATTCCTATCACATTAGCGTAAGCGTATAATCCAAACAGGTAGTGATATGGCAAACAAAAAAACTAAACATAAAATTTGAAAACCCTCTCACATTTAGTGAATTTTTTATTTATTTATTCTCACTCTTAAATCCACTCATCAGTGTCAATAGAGTAAAGTTCCAAGGGAAAGGGGTGTGATGGGTGGGGCTTCAGTGCTAGGGAGGGCTTTTTCTCTCTCTCTCTCTCTCTATATATATATATATATATATATATATATATATATAGAGTTATTTATATATATATATATATATATATATAAATCACTTTATTTCGCGTTTATATTTTAGAGTATTGTTTTAACCAAATACCTATACGAAAATTGTATAATATTTACATGTTTGATCAAAAAAATTGCTAATTTATCATTATAGTCTTAACATGAAAGCACAATACATTTGTGTGAAGCACAATTATTGAAAGTACTGCTGCTGCGCTGTTGATAGAAGAGGAACTACCAAAATCGTAACATAAATGCCTATATAAATGAAGTGGCTTCTCTGGTGTTGACATTTTCTCAAGTCCAAATATCTCGGAAAAATATTCCGCTAAATATCTCGTCTCATGGTCTATTTCCGGGATATTACTCGTAGATACAAGGTTATGCTTGAACCAAAAAAGTATCAAAGAGCGGTTTTCTGCATTCCTTAAATTGAAAATATAGAGATATCACGAATATTTAATAGTTATATATTTTATAGTAACTATTATTATCTTTGTTGTATTATTTAGGGTATTATTAAACTGTTTCATTTGTCTCAATTACATTGTTTTCTGAAGAATCGTGTAGAAAACCGCATCACAATACGGCTCATGGTTCTAGTTATATCAATACTATCTACCCAATATATAGTCTATCTACGGCCGGTGTGTAGGTGAATGGAAATTAGCACAAGGTTCTTGGTCGCAAACATTGGTTCAAAATATTATCATGATCGTTTGATAGACCTTTTTATTGGTAATAGTTATTAAGCCCATAGAAATTATTTCAAATAGGTTGGTATCAATGACTTTCAGTTAATATTTTCCCCAATAAAGAAACTTTTGCTAGTTGTAATTTACCTACATTCCCATCGTAGATTGAGTATAAGTATTATCCATAGAGTAGGATGGGTTCCTAAGTACCTGAAGAAAAAATACTTTTAAGTGTCGTGTTGGGTGTGTGGTAGTGTTCCTGTCTCTGACCTGAATGATACAATTTTGAGAAGAAGAATATATATTTAATAATTAAACTATCCACATTTATAGGGCTCGCGTTCTTCTTATAAGATATTTTGGGCTTAGCTTTCTCAAACCATGATAAAAAAAAATATCCCTTGATATGGGGACAATTCAGTTTGTTTATGATCGTGGTATAAAAAATCAAATCTATTGTGAAATATTATTGATTATTAAAATCATCATCATCATCGCATCTTAATACTTATTCATTCTATATCCATATGTGATAATTACTCTAATGGGGTAGGAATGAGGAAGGAAGAATTGTAGAGGTAATCTACCCACATTCGCTTGTAAGAGGAGTGAGAAACCATTTATGAAAAACCACCTTCAGTAGAATCAATCGAGATTCGAAAGAGATTCGAAACACCCATCCCCACGTAATAAGCAGGCCAATCTAATACGAGAGAGGCGATTTACACCATTCATCCATTGAAACGTTTTTTTTAATATAACTTGTTTTTTAGAGTTTATATATTCTACGTTGTGTAGTTAACCCTTTTTTTGGAGGAAAAAACCCGGAGAAAACAAATATCGCCTTGGATTGATTTTTTGTATATGTGTTTAAGAGAACCTGTGCCAGGCTTAATTCTGATTAGTGGACCCCTTAATGAGGGCCGTGGGTTTTACAGGAGCGCGCTCACAGCTCGAGACACATAAGGCACTGCGTTTTCAACAGTCACAAGGAGAGGCACAATAATCTCTCGAACTTTGTTTTTATCAGTTAATAGGTACGGAAGGTCCGATAGACGCTCCAGGGTTTAGCTTCACTTTTATATTATGATCCTCAAACCTCTAACATGTATATCCCTTAAACAAATTATAAATATCTTAAAGTACACCAATACAGGGATTTAACCCCTCATCGTCTAAATATGTACGCCGAAAAATCTAACGAATGAGATAACTGGAATCTCCTCCTCGTCACTGTGATTTTTTTTTAAATTTAAGGTATTTAACATGCACTTTCTGGCCCGACTGATTATATCAACACACGAGATTTTCTATGAGCGAGAGCGAGAGAGCCTGTCAATTTTGCCGGGGAAGGTATTTTAACATACCTTCTAGGATTCTTTCACATTCTACAATCTATATGGTACCGATGGCTTTAGTTACCCTCCGAAGGAAGTTGTTTTACGGATGTTTATCACTCAAGAAAAATCTGTCGGCTCCAGCTGGATTTCTACTTACGAACATCTGGTCCTTAGGCGAGCACTTTATCCCAAGGCCACCAAGATCGGCATCACTGTATTATTCACACAATGGGCGTATAGTAGATAGTATCATCCGTTTTTATAAGAGCACATTGACTTCAAACTACAACATTTTATGTATCAGTCAACAGTAGGAAAGGATATGTTCATATTCAATTCCCTCCATCAATGCTGTAATGCAGAGCGCTCTTGTAGCAAGTGATGGTATTACTACTTAGCCATATCAGTAGACCTGTGCTTAGGGGTTTATGAATTTAAATATATCAATCGGGAAAGCAGTTGATCAGAAAACGCAGGCGACCAAAGCTTAAGTCCCTCTTCAATTGACTTATTTTTAAATATATACACAATATTTACACAACCTCACCATCAGAATGTCATCTAAAAATACATGTTTGTCTTCATCAACGCCATCTGGAATAGGACCCTAGGCGTGTTGTCAAGCCTTCTAACCACTTAACCTCAGGTAACGGGCTGTAAAACTCTACTTTCCAGAAACCACAACACAATCTGCGTTGCCAGCAGTGCCAATAAATCCCTCTAATCAAATCAACATAAGTAAGTTATGAGGCGATGCAAGAGGACGTTCCCTCCCCTAACGATCCACCGAGTTGATTGAAAGTAACGGAGCGAGATGGGAGCGACGACGTCAGGGATGTCTATAAAACTCCGACGGCAGAAGGAACCGCATTTATAACTTCCGGTGAATCGACGTCAACTTGGTCCTCTCGACTGGAAGTGATGCATCTCCTAGGCTTGCAAGGAGGCTAGCCAGAGTAGCTAGCTGCAAAATAATCAAAACGGGTCGATCGTTAAAACAGTTTTGCTTCAAGATTTCGTTAGTTGCAAAGCATTTTATTACCTGCCCGATATGTCCGGAACTTACACTAATTTAAAGTAACGTTCTAGTAGATGAATATAAGGAAATGCGCCATAATTTGCTTGGAAACATGACATGCAATTCAACATGGGAGAAACCACTTATAACGCGCCCGGACATGTTTAGAACCGGACCCTAAATTCCCGGATCAATGCTGAGCATGCTAATTAAGGTGGGATGGATGATAACATGAGTTAAGGTCTGTAACTTCGCAGTTGGTCTGACATAAAACATTGTCGGCCAAACTAAATCAAATATTTCTTTAGTAAAAGCCTAGGTGTAATATGTCCCGCGGGCCGCGTGCAGACCGTCACTTATTTTTATGCGGTCCGTAACCGTAAGCTATAACTAGTTATCTGAGAAAATAAAATGCTTAAAATACCAGAATTTAAAACCATACTGCTATGTAATAATATACTATTATTATAAAACACGTGAATTTTTGTTCTAAGCCCACAATATTTACATCCGACATTAAAAAAAACGATGAAAGATATGACTAATTTGTATTCATCTCATTAAGATTTGTTTTATTGAAGAATCGCCAACTTTCTTTTATGTATTGTCTTCTTTTTACTTTATCATTATCTAAAGAAAAAATTTTTTAATCATGACAAATTTTTATCTCGGGATTATGATGAATATTTACTTTTTATGTGTGTTCGAATCCAAATAAGTGGATTTTATAATTCCGTCTGTACCTATGTCTGTAAGTTATATATATATCTCTTTCTATCCCTTGGCATAGATCTGAAATAGTTTGATGGCTTTTGTTCAAAATAGTTATATAAGCCTAAATGTTAGAGGACTAAACGTCGAGAGGTTATTATTATTATTATTCTATTGATTTTGACCCTAGCCCTTAATTTAAGGAACTGATGAGTTTTTTTTGAAATCCACATTCAAAAAAATTGGCTCTAACGATTTTGTTTAAAATTTATATCTAGGAACTGTTTGACCTCCAAAATAATACTGTCTATTTTACATTTTGGATAAACCTCGTTGAAGAGTAGTTTACTAATGAGTGTTTTTACTAAATTCAAATTATTTAAAATATGGCTCAAACTATTTTGTTCAAAATGTATATATCTGCGGAGTGTTTGATATTAAAAATAAAACTTTACACTTGTTTTTTTGGGCAAAAAAATCGTTTAAGGTAAAGTTACTAATGGCTAATTTTTTAATTCAAATTATTTTAGAAACGGATCTAAAAATTTGGTTAAAAATGAGTATTTGACAATTTTTTTAAATCTATATACTTGTTTTTAAAATCTCTATACTTGTTTTTTAAAATCTATATACTTGTTTTTTAAATCTCTATACTTGTTTTTTTAAATCTATATACTTGTTTTCTAAAAAAATGCTTGAAATTTAAAAATATATTTAAGAGTAATTTAATGAGGACTGCTTTTTTAAAATAAAAAAATGTTTAAAATTGCTATCTGGGTACTATTCCACGTATTAAAATATATTGTATGTTAAGTATTTTAAATAATTAATTTAAGGGTAGTTTACTTTAAACGGATTTTAGAAAATGTCAAACATTTCAAAAATAACCCTTAATATTCAGCTCCAAATTAGAATCGTGGGATTAATTTTCATGAAAAATGATAATTTGTTTCTAAAATTTTTTAATATAAATAATTTGAGGGTAATACAAATATAACTGATTTGATCATTTGAATTTGAATTATTAAAAGGAGGCTTATTGAGATTAACATGATGATCCGCTTGTTTTTTTTTTCAAGAAAAATCATTCTTAAAGTCAGCATAGTAAAAACTTATTTTTGAAAATTTTGTTTCTAAATTTAATTTACTATATGAGAAAGTCTTTACGATTGTTTTATGTTCTCTATGTAATTTTGTCTACAAAAAAAAAGTTTTCACTTGGCAGCCCCTTCTTAGATTATAATTCTCAACACAGACATTAAGTACAAAAATTTGCCTAGCCCACGTGGATATATTTTGGCTGGTTTTATCTATATATACTCGCTTTGCTCCCCAAACGCCACGGTGCGTTTTCTTTGCAACTTGATGTAAACTAATGTAATTCTAGAGAAGTTTATTGATAGGTCTTACCGTTTAGCCACAAAAGACCTCCAAAGAAAGCTTCTCACCAACTTTAAAGTTGCTCCAAAATTTTGCTTTTTTTTTTCGGGGCTAAATTTTTTTTTTTTTTTTAATTATTTGTAATTTTCCCGTCAGTTGCAGGCTATAAGTTATAAGTTTGCCAAATTTCAAGTTTCTAGTTCATCTGGTAGGTAAACATTAATGTCAGTGGGTGAGTCAGTCATGTGCCTTTATATAAGTATAATAATTTTAATTGTTAAAGGTTCTTAAATATTTGTACTTAGAATCTCGGCGTTTGACAAAATGCTTTTTAAATAAAGAGAAAGAGTTCTGGTAAAATTTAGCAATGCCCACAACAGATACTAAAAGACTGTAATTAATATTATTGTTATTATTATTATTATTATTATTTAGTAACCTAGATATATTTGCTGAAGAAGTGTTTGATATATTCTTGCCGAAAAATGTGTTTGTCATTAAAAGTGAAAAAATACGTTTTTTTAAATCACGTGTCCCTCCATTCCACCTCAAACTTACTGATACTAGTTTCATTTAAATGAACCCCATTATTATAGATTTTAAGTTGTCTATTTAATATTAGAGGACGACTCAACCCCAATAAATTTAAATGTTAAATATTTAATATAGGTGTACTGAAAGTTATACCAGTACCAGGTGACGTCACAGAGGGTTTAGCCTAATATTGTAATATGTTTAATGGAATCTTGTTAAGCAATCTTGGCCTATTCGCATCAATGATCATGAGGAACAAATGTCCAGCTCACCTAGTTTGGTTTGCCTGTGACGAGGACATTTGGTTTCGAATCTCGAGGATTGTACGAAGGGTGTTTTTTCCTAAATAATTTATCACTCTCCCTCCAAGCTAATGGCGGCACGATTTCTCTAATCACTACTTTTTTCATGCCTACACTTTAATGTAATTAAAAAATCCAGATAGCCCAAACGAAAAGTAAGACGCGTGGGAACGGGGGGACGAGGGTTGCCTCCTACTGTGAGAAAATTCATTAAGGCGTAACGTCGTTTCTTTTAATCTTGGGGAGGTAAATATTTCTTAGAATTCGTACTTAGATTACTTAGGATGTTTTTTTCATTATATTCAAAATTCCCTCTTCAACCCCCACTCCCACGTAAGAGATCGTAAGATTTTCCTGTCCTACCTCTAGCTTAATCTCATTTTTTCCCTATTTGGTAAATTATATTATTTTAATTGGCTAATTATGTTTAGACATAAGAATTGGTAAAAAAGCGAGTGATATGAAATCTTAGAATAATTTAATCGCAATGAAAAAAATAAAAAAAATAAAGTTATATAATTAATATATTTTCTGCCAAAAAAAATAGATTTGTTCTCACCATATATCAGTGGTTCTCAATTACTTCTCGCCAAGAGCCACTTATTTTTTGTTCTCTTGAATCAGGGCGGAAGGTGTAAAAACGTAATTTGATAAATCTACATATACTCAAAACGAAAGCTAAGTAATCACCTCATAATGTTACAAACACTTAATTTTGATAGTTTTAAAAGTAAATATATAAATTACAAAATAACCCTTAGGTTATCAAGAAAGTTATGGGGTTTGGTATAAAACAGTGTGTTTGGGTCATAATATATATTTTTTTAGTTTAGTTATTTACCTAGGACTGGACTGACATCCTTCGCAGGCAGCCTATTGAGAACTGACTAAAAAAACCTTACGTAAGGAAATACTGATCCCCCTTAACCCCAAGAAAAAATTTAGGTAATATAAGGACGGCCACTTAGTTTTTACCCAGTATGGGATGAGGTAGAACTATTTTTGTGTAAGTGTGTGTCCTACTACCCGTTCCGGTTATCCGTATACTTACACTAATTAGTCAGGAATAAGAAATCACGAGTCTTACACGTACCCGTATTTATGGGTAGGAGGAGTGAGAAATAATTTAGGTAAGACCATCTCAGTACACCTGCCCAGAACGAGCCCTAATATTCCTGTCATCGTCAAATTAGACTATATGAGACTGGCACCTATGCCCTCGTGACCACAGGTGAGGGTAGTTTTATTATTATTAATACGTTTACCACTATGCCTATCAACGGGTTAATCTATAACTATAGGTGAGAAAGTCAGTGTAAAAGAAACGCAACCGCACTAGAGTAGATGTATGATAGAAAATGTACGGTGATAAACCGCATGTATAAAACCACCCCTAGTACACCCAAAAGAGATTCTAACCTCCACATCATCATAAATGAAGAACCTTACAGCTTAGACCACGCGACAACCAGTGCAAGTTTGTGTTACATATTAATCAAATTCACATTCACCATAAGATATGTGATACACTAAAATCTGAGAGCGTTAACCTTTTCAGATCCAAGGAAAATTTTAAATTGAAAAAGCATAGAACTTACATTTCTCAAGTAAAGATTATGTTCCAAATAGTCAATAAATTTTACGGTAATTTGTGTTGAGTTGTAAAACCTTGAATAAGGTTTGTGTAGCACCGTTTAGCTTCATAATTGCAAAAATTTATTTGTAAAAGGATAACAATATATTCTGATTTTTTAAATATAAATGAACAAAGATAATCTCATTTAAAGCAACGATATAAGACCCAAAATAATGTTTTAATTTTTTTTTAAATTCAGTTAAATGTGTTAATAATCACATAATATAAATAAATTTCAATTTTAGCAATAAATAGGGGATCGTTTGTAGCTTACCATGTATTTTGAACTCATTGTGTCTTGCCAAACAGAATTCTGGATAGATAAATAATATATATCTATCTCCTGGTCTCAAAGATGGTATCCAAAATTCTAATCTGTATTTTTTATGTCTTCTTTTGTTACTTCCAAAATGGAAGACAAATTTAAATATATTTTTCCCCTCCAAACAGTGGATAATGGAAATCGAAGGAAAGCTTCCCCAGTCAAATACAAGTGCCTAGTCACACACACCCCTTTCGTCCTCCCTCCCATACTATGAAATGGGATCTTGTGTGTATTTTGAGTTCTGGTTTGCTGAGGAAACGATACTTTTCGATCACACCATCGGCATATTCACAGTAGCTCGTCTTGCATTCAATTCCGCCTCCTTCGTCATTTCTTTTTTCCTTCTCAAAAGGTTCTGCTTGGAAGTTAAAGTCTAGGATTTTCTAATATCCTCATGCTCTTCGTGAGTGCCTGCTATTTCCTTATATATATTTTTTTTTGCTTTCTTTACTTTATGCACTTTTTTTCCTCCCCTCTTCTCGTTCTGTTCTCTCACTCTTTCAATCCCTCTTCAACAAGACCGTAAGCTTACGACTCTTTTGAATTCTCCTTTCGCTCTCATTCATTCTCTCCTCATTCAATGACAACCTCCTTCAACTATTTTTCAACCTGACCACCCTTCTTTAACCCCCTAGTCACCCTCCACCTCCAATCACCCTTAAAATGGAATGGGTGGATAAAAAGGGGCGTGGGATTTGAAACGTCACCCATTTCCTAATTTTATAAAAGGCCCCACCCTTTCCCCTCCCACTCACCCTCATACTCTTGCTTTACGTTGATGTCATCACTTATGAATTGTAATGGCATTTTCACCCATTTTATGAGGCATCGTTGTTGATCACAATATAAATTGAGGGGTATTTTGAGATCGTTGACGAAGGGGAGGGGGTGCGGGAGGATGAATAGGGTTCTTTGCTCGTCAAAAGCAGACGAAGCATAACCACCTCATCTTTCATGGTTGGGATAAAAAACGATAAAATTAAATCTATGAGATTTCTTAAAGTACGAACTACTTTAGATGATGGGCCTTTGACGAAAACATTTCTTCTCTTCGTTTTTTTTTCTTTTTGTTCTTATTAGGAAACACGAGAGTTTCTGATTAAGGTCTAACCTCTGGGGCAAGACCATCATTTTTTCTTTTTCTTTATAGATCATGAACAAAATAAATTGGATTGCTAATAAACTTTAGTAGGCGACTGTTTGAATTACAATTTATCTTAAGTAATAACTTCAAATAATCATAAAAATTAGAGTTAAGATTTTATTTGTCTAGCCAACTGTTGAAATTAAAACCCATCGTAGTATTTATTAGTTGTTTTCCAGATGGTTTCCAGTATGTTTATCGTATTATTTTTATAAAAAATATATTGGACGTGTACATTCAAAACACGATGATTACATTATCATACGACTTAAAACAAATATAATACTAAAACAGACAAGTTAAACAGTCCCTAACCCTAATATATAGCCTGGGATCCCTTACTCAGACCTACTCAGACACACTAACGACTGCTCTAAGAGCTCGAGTATCAATATTTGTGGTTAAAATACACGGCTCACTGTCTATTTTAACCTAAGGTCACAAGTATTTTTTTTTGTCATCGCGTGTTACAACCCATTCTGGCTGTACGCATATCTATATTAATTATGTTATTTTTATAGAGATGAGTATGTTAAGTTTTCAGAGTAAATATTTTCACATTTACGTGAAGGGAAAATGGGAACAATGAGAGGAGAAAATACTCTAAAGACACCCGAATGGTGTTTAAGCCCGGAACCTCGAAAATGTACCTGAGCTTGTAGAGAGGGGAAGAGGGAAAATGTTTATTTAGTATACCTAGCCTGGATTAGAACATAAACTCTTCATTCGTGGAAAAAAATATTATATTAGCTTGACGTTTAGTCCACGTGCCCAACAATGTAAATAAAAGGGTCTCTGTGTGTGTTTTGTATCAGCATCATAGCTCCAAAAGTATGAAACCAATAAACCTAAAACTTTGCACGTAAATATAGCCTACTAGTGAATTGAGAAGGGTCCAAGTGATTGATATTTATTAAACAGGGTGTAACTAGACTCTCTGCCCTAATTTAAACCACAGTGTCTGTAGGCAGAAAGAAACATAAAATTCCAGTAAAAGAATGTGCTGAAAAGTAATCTAAATATAAGTTGAAGTTGGACGTGACAATCCCGGGAGTATACAGCTGTAAGTACGTGTAAAACAAGTTGCATATCACTAGGCGTACAGGTGTGCCTGGCCGCGAGCAACGTGTTCGGAGGGTGAGCTCAGGTCAAATCCAACCAACGGATACTGTTGTGACCAAGGTCTGTATTCTTGTGAGCATTTTTGAGCATCTCGTATGGTTTTCCAAACAAAGTTAAATGGGAAAACCATACGAGATAGCTTTGAAATTACTCAGGAATACATCCCCAAGTCGGGGAGGGAGCTGTGAACACCTGCTGTGATGTGCTTGCCTAGTGATATGCAACTTGCTGTACACTTAAGTACTTACAGCTGCATACTCCCAGCGTTGTCACCTCCAACTTCAACTTGCATTTGGTGATACAAGATGACTTTTCAGAACCATTTTTACTGGGATTTTTTGTGTCTTTCTGCCCACAAACGTTGTGGTTTAAGTTTGGGCTGGGAGTTTAGCTATGTATGTGTTTGACTTGATCGGTCCAAAGTTTTATTGACGTCCAAATTTTATATTCAATAGCTGCTAAGCGATAAAAGATAGAAACTATATCGATGGGAAGTTGTTTTAGGGGAAAAAATTACTTGTCCCGAGCCATGAATTAAGTTGTGATTTCCAAGAAATTAATAAATAATTTTAATTATGAAATATATTTAATTTTGTTGATCCGTGTTTACAATATCTTTACTAAAACTTTATGTTATTTTGTGATTTTAAAGAACAATAGTTTAATACATGTCATATTTTAATCTATAAAAGTGTCCTAACCGTGTATAAAAGTATATCATTCAATAAAAAATGTTTGATAAAAACTTATTTTAAACGCTAATAGCTATGTAATATATATTTTAAGAGTTCAGATTTTGTATTATCAATGTATTAAAAGTTAGTTATAGCATACAATATATTCGTTATGTTTTCAAATTTAAATTGATCTTCCGATATTAGCTGTAGAGCAGCCAACATAAAGCTGGCGAGGGGACAAGAAAGGAGATATGTGTAGAGAAAGCTGCAGAAGATCAAGGCGAAATGTTTATTTAAATCCTCTTGATCTCATTCAGGACAATGGCTCAGTTTTTCCTAAATAAAAACTCATCTGCATCTTATTACTTCATATCTGCAATTTTATAAAAGATGGGACAGTGTCAGTCAAGCACGAATTTAGAGATTGTAAAAGGGGGTATGGGGTGCACAGATATATTAAATTGAGAAACATTTGGGTGATTTGGTAGGCATATTTTTTCTTGACGCGCATCCTTCTTGCCAATTATCGTGCCCAGTGCCCACTGCCCACCGCTACCACATCCTTTACCCCTCCCACACTTACATTAGTCTAACACAATTAAATTATATACATAAGGGGGTTACGTCCCCCCCTTAAATTCGCGTTTGGTGTCAGAGTATCCTTCAAGTAGGTGGCGCTCTTAAGTGTACAAATATTACCTATATATTTTTTATCACCACGTCATAATACATGTTCAGGCTATACGCATAAGTACTAATAGCTATAATGAGCTATGGATGAGAAAGGTTGAATTTAGAGGAGGTTTAACAACATTTACGTGAAGGGGGCGTGGAAAACAAATTTTGAAAAACCACTCTCAGTACACCTGACGGGGATTCGAACTCCTATATCCCGCTCATCATCAGTCCAGTCCAACACGAGAGCGATGCCTTAGACCATGCGGTCACCAAGTCTGACAAAAAAGTATTAAAACACACTATTTTATCACTAGGTAAACTCAGGGGTTAGTCACAATCGTTTTAATGTATGTTATTTAATCAAAGGTGACAGGATGAGGATGGTGAAAATAAGGAGTTGCGCCAGCACTTAGCTAGATAGAAGATGGTAAACCCCAATAGTTGGGGGTTGGAGGAGAGTAGGGGATGAAACACTTCTGTGCACCAAGCCAAGATTCGAACCTGCCTCTCTCGGGTCTCAAGAGGAATAGCAACTATATTAACCCTGTAATTTAATAATATAATAAATACTGGCAGCGTTAAATGGGCATTAATGGGTTCGACTCTCATTTGGTTGGTTGTGGTTCGATCGTAGGCAAGTTACACTTTAGGTCATTCACCTTAGTACTTTTTTTTACCTTAGATTGCCTTAGATTATAAATTAAGCTACGTATGGCCAATGGTGTGTGTTCTAAAATATCTAATCAAATTAGTATTTGTAACATAGTTATGGGGAACACAGAAAACTCACCCTCATGGTTTTCAAATATATTTTCAAAGTAAATCTTGGACACCGGAAAATAAATCGTGTCTTGAATTAATATTGACACACATATTTTAGTTAGGTTTGTGAACATAGCTTAATCCGATCCAATTATTAAAATCAATAAATTTTATAGTGGTTTTCATAACCTAAGCTGGAGTTCAAATCACTTTGATGACATATACTCTTACCCATATCGGTGGGCGTGGAGGCAATGGTGTCAGGTCCCTCTAGTCTAGTTTTCCTAGGTAGAGTTCAATTCTCGTCTGGGTGTACTGAGGGTGTTTATTAATAAATCATTTCCTGCTTTCCCTTTAAGAAAATACAGGTACATAACCTCTAAACTCTACCTTTCTCATCCTTATCTCATAAGTGTAATTAAATATTGTTATCACCCGCTTCGGAGGCCGCGTGGTCTAACGTGCGACTTTCGTCTTGGATTAGCCTGCCGATGACAGGGAAATCGGTGTTCGAACCCAGTCAAGTTCACTGAAGGGGAATTTTCCTAAATAGTTTTCAATTCTCCTTCTACGCAGATGTGGATGCACCTCCTCTCAATTAAACCTTACCAATCCTAGCCCATTAGTGTAATTAGTACATAGATGTATAACCCGAACGGTTAGTAAGACGTGGTGATTAAAAATAAATATTGATATCCAGAACGAGTAGTAATAAGTTGTGCATAAAAACATAATTCTCCTGGGATGTATATTTACAAGTCTCAATTTTGAAAGATTTAGCATCCCCATGTTAAATTTTATAAATGAATATACGTACAGTACACTATTCCAGTACCACTAAGTATCCTGGGAGTTTGAAATTTCTATTTCGGTCACTGGTTTAAACAATTACTGAAACTAAAAGCACAACTCCCAAAACCTTGTAGATTGTCGCACATAACTTCAACAAACAAGAAGACGGAAATTAGCTTGGAATACTAATTGCATAAAAGCAACACTAATTAAAGTACAAGTAGTTTCCTGAGTGTTGCAATATAATACTATCTGGCGGCTATAATTATTATTCTCTGAAGCCAAACAGTTATACGTACATACCTTGACCAGTTTCACAAGAATCTTACATTATTTACGTCGATAAAAAAATGTATTATTTGATTGAGATGGTATTGGCCATTTGAGGAAACTTTTTTTTTTTTCCTGACAGTTGGAAATGGGTAAAATATCAATTTCATAACCATCCACTTTGCAAATACGTTTAGTCATTTTGGCAACTTATATAGACTGACTTCAGTTGTGAACGTGACCAAATATATTTTCTTGGTGGATAAATATGGAATTGTGTTTTTAGAAACTTTCCGACGATCAGAAAAATACAAAATTAACGTGAACCAATCATAGTACATTTTATCATTTAAATTAAACTCAACTTTATTTCCCACTGTTTCTTAATATCTGTTTGGGTTATACTTATACGTTAATTATGCTAATGGAGTAGAAATGAAGAAGATAACCACATTTTTGCGGAGGGGTGGTGGAAAAACATTTAGGAAAACCACCCTCAGTGCACCCAACTGAGATTGGAACCCATATATCCTCGTACCGACAACGTACTCTAAGACGAGAGTGACGTGTTAGACCGCGCGGCCACTAAAGCGGGTGAGAATGTGTGTGATGTAACGACCTTGCCTACTTGGAGATTTTGAAGCTATTAGCGAAGCGGGTTGCATCTAAACTTGATGCACCCAATCAGTCTAAGCACTTTCACACCAATGTACAAAATAGAAAGAGAGGGAAGAGAACCAGCGCTTCACTCTATGAGACTACATGTTTAGCTACCGATAACAATTACCCTCTTCCTCTGACGAGCTCACAAAGTCACTATATTATTTACGTCTTGAAAACATTGACTTGCTTTTTAAAATTACATTCTTTCTTGTTTCCTATTTTATATATATGTACATAATGCTACCACGAACTTTTTTAATCTACATCCTGGCAGGAAGACTTCTAAATACCATTTTCGTGACTAAGCCAAATAGCCTAAACTGTAAATGATCTATAAAAATTGCGTCTAAAAAATAAACTACTTCGAGATAAAAATAATAATTTTATGACACTGTTGGACTATTTTTAAGATTACTTAAGAAATTATGGTTTTTGTTTCAACACTATATATTTAAAACTCGCTAAATAAAAAGTAAATTCATCAATATGGGAAAACTTATCTTGACTTTCCGTGACGTCACAGGTAGGCAACGTCCTTAAAATAGAAATAACATGAACCCAGTCTGAGTGTTTTGAAATGTTGAAATCTGATAGCTTGAGTCGTAAACAACACTAATTATATCCAAACATGTAGCACGATTTTACCTTTTTCATGATTGTGATAGTGCAACACACAAAACAATTAATAACAACAGCGCCATCTCATTAATGATAAAAGGTTGATTTATATAGAGTTTTAAGTGCTATTTCAAATGTTACATAGATAGAAATATGATTTTATTAAAACTCAATAATTTGAGACCATAATAACCCACATAAGTGGTCACACAATAAGTTGTTCTCGAAAATACTGGGATTTAATTTACGAGGAGGTTAAGGTTTAAATCCTGGTCTTGTGTTTCAAGGGTGTTTTTATCAAATGGTTCACTACTTTCTCCCCACTTAAATGCTGGTACATTTAAGCTAAAGTATACTGTTTTAATGCCTACCATATTGCTGTGGTTAAAATATACATGGTAGAATATCTCTACCAAACCGAGGCTCAAACAAAAATTGTCTTAGGAGTGGTTGCTCATTTTCTGGAACTCAACAACTCAACCATTTGATTTTGAGTGTATGATGCGTCTTACTACACAATAAAGATATTCACATATTTCACCAATAGGGTAGAGATTAATTATAAAATATAAAAGAAATATCCTTCATCTTCATGGAAGGGTAATGGAAAACCATTTAGGAAAAATAGTATGTTCTTACATCAAGAATAAACAACAAGTTCAGAATACCATGAAAACCTGTCCAACCAAATGGTGTCAAATTATTTATTTTAAACAATATTTGTATTCGTATGCTATCCAAAAGCGCTCCAATTTGACCAAACATAACCTTATGGCATCCACGAGATCAAACTTCAAAGCAAATCATAACGTAGTCCTCACGTGACACAAACACCATTGTCATATTGTCCCTGTAAGGGCTATAGTGTTGCTGAGCTTTAGCCTAAATGTTTAGTGCGCTCACGATAAGTTTAACTTATCATGATAGCTCAGAATGGATCAAAATCAACTAATTAAAATTGTCTCAAACACATCACGTAATGATTAAGATAGGATGGAAGGGGACGCGATAAAAGGCTAATCAGCTTGCAATTTTTATATAAAACTTTAATTTAAAAAAGAAATAAAATATTACTCAAGTAGAAACATAGAGTTTAATTTTCTCCACATTTTGATATCGACAGGTCTTTAATATATGTCATGAGTATAGCGGAAATATGTGACAAAATTTCAAATGAAAAGAAAAAGTTGTTATTAAATTACAGGTCAATCTTGACAGATAACATTTGATACCATCATGTGAAGAAAATTAAACTCTTATGTTTTTACTGGAGCAATATTTTATTTATTTGCGCCAAAACTATTTTGCTATAATAAAAGCCAAATAAATGGCCTTTTCTCGCATCCCCTCCTACCCTAACTACTTAAATGAATAGGTCAGCACATACCATTCAATCCCTAGTGTCACTGGTAATGAAAATAGCCCTCAACAGCCTAAACACAATACCTTGTACGATTTTTTACTCATAAAACAGCTTAGGGTTGCTTGTATTATAGATAACACTTCCTGGAAAATATTAAGATAATTTATTACTGTACGTTTTAGATATAATTGTATGTAATATTAGTTTAGATTTTAGAAATTGGGTTCTAAACCTCCGCCCTACCTACTTTAGCTATGCTCCCAAAGATGCCTCACATAAAGGTCAAAATAACAAAGTGGTACTAATGTTATTATTTTAATATTGTATTTCATCATAAAAGGCTTAACATATCTCTAATTTAGTTTTAGACCATTTATATCTTGTTGTTTTATTCTCAATTTAGTGATTAACAGTTTTGAATTAAATAGCCGGCGTCGATCTCTCTTTTAAAAACTAAATTAAGAAATCACAATATGTAGTCATATGGTTTAGGTTTCTAAAATACAGACAAAGCAGAGCATCTTATAATTTATTTAAAAAACCATCATCCAATTTGGTTTGTACTTACCATAGTTAGGTTATACGTCAAAAGAACTCTTGAAACCAGAACAGTAATTAAGTAAGTCGCTTTTGTGCTACCGATTTAATGAGAGGGCTGGTTATGGGAGCGGTACCTTTATTTAAAGGAAGTACGTCATTTTAATCCCTGAATTTCCGACATAAAATCTCCTTCAACGATTATTTTTATTATTACTATTATTTGAGCTTCTTATCTTCATGCATTTTGCATTTCACTCCAAACCAAAGCAAACCACTTTTTGCCTTCTTGATTATTTTTTATAGCAATTTTCATAAATAAAAGAGGAGGAGGTAGTCCTATGGGCTTTCTTCTTGTTCATAGCCATGTGCTTGTACAACTTTAATAACCTTCATTAAATTCCTCTTCAAAACTTTTCTATCTTTTTTTTTTAGATCACAGGAGAGCTTTAACGAGTTTAGAATTGGTTGGGTGTAATCAGGGTCAGTTTTGTATGCAAGAGTGATAAGGATGGAGAGGTAGGAAGACATTCTGGGTGGGAGAGGAAGGGAGGGGAGGTAGTTTGTGGCGCAAGAGCCCCGAGGGGCTTGTGGTCATTATTCCGCCAACACAATCGTTGCGAACAATGGGGGGAGGGGTAGAGAGTTTTGGATATAGTGTGAGTTGTTACAAGGATGCGGGCGGGTAGATGATATAAATAGTGGGGGAGGGAAGTTGCACAAATCAAAATCCTTTACACACCTCTATATAGGCTTACAATAGAGGAGGGTTATGGCCAAAAAAATAGCATGGTGCATTGTTCTAAAACTGTATCTCTAGATTAACTACGCAGTGACGAATCTAGGATAGTCACACTCGAAAGATCTTCATCATAATCATAAAACAAGCACATTGTTTTGTCATCTATGTGAAACCAACGTAAAAAGTATTATAAGTATGAATATGTAGCCTCTATAAATAAATCGAGATCAAGGTGTTTAGGCTCTGTAGAGTGAAGTCATGAGAAAAAAAAATGACTTACTTTATCAATTCTACTTAGTTCTAATAAAATATTACTTGATTACACATTAATGGCACGTGTGGAAAACCTTTATATACTGTGATTATCAAAACACAAAAAAGCACTAGATCACAGTGAATATATATTTATAGATTATAAATATAATTTATTGTGATGAGATTATTTCCTTTTTAATAATATATTTAACACTCGCTTTGCTCGCTGGAGGCTCCGCCCCCAATCCCCAAGTGCGTTTTCTTTGCAAGTGGATGTAAACTAATGTAATTCCAGAGCCGTTTTTTGATAGGTCTTACCGTTTAGCCACAAGAGACCTCCAAAGAAAGGTCTTCACCAACTTTACAGTTGCTCTGCCATTTTGCATTTTTTGGGGGGGGTTAAAATTTAATTTTTTAAACTTTTTGGAATTTTTCCATTGCTTACAGGCTAGAAGCTCTAAGTTTGTCAAATGTCAAGTTTCTAGCTCATCTAGAAGTGGGTAAACATATGTCAGTGAGTGAGTCAGCCATGTGTCTTTATAGTAGTATATAGTTAAACTTTTAACAATTAATTTTATAAATCAAAAATAATAATTTCAAAACTTCGAAAAGAAAATCATATGTTTAGCACTAAGTCCTCACATTTTTACATCCTCGGAGCCTCCATAGGTCTAAATTAGGCCCTGTGTGTTTATACACGAGTACTATGTATTGCTACCCACCTTGGTGGCGTAGTTAGCACACGCACTAGTTTTTTATGTTCAGCTAGACTGTCGAGGACGGGGAGATTGAGGCTCGAATCTCAGTCGGGTGAACTGGGGTGGTGTTTCCTAGATAGTTTTCCACTCTCCCTCCACGAAAATGTGAGCTCACATCCCCTAAATGCAACCTTCCCGATTATTAACCCATTAGCGTAGTTAGTACTTAAGCGTATAACACAAACGGGTAGTAAAACGCGGTGCCATAATTAATTAATTAATTACTATGTATTGTTTGGATATTACAGCTTTACATTTCTGTGGAAAATTGTGAAAATTGTTAGTTATGAAATGAATTCTGAGATACTTCCATATATTTGCGTCCCTTTTAAGGACGGCATTCGTAAACCAAGTCATGTTGAATTTAGTTATTTCATCTTCTTACTTGTCCTAAAATGAATTTTTCCCTCCTTGTGGACGTGTATAATGTCAAGAAAGGTTTACATTTATTACAAGTTTCTGTCTAGAGCCATTTAGAAGATTGAACAGCACATATGATGTCTACTTTTAATATGAAAATATCCCAGGAGTTTATCTCGTGAGTCAATTATATTAGTGATGTTTATATTCAACGTTTATTTTGAGTATATGCTCAACTCAAACCTTTTTCTAAAGTTAATAAATGGTATGACACAATCGCACAAACTTTCTCATATTGGGTATTATAGCTTGGCAGAAAATGTTCAAAAATAGGTATTTATTAAACTACTCTCAAATAAGTTTTACTCATAAAAACAAACACGTCATCTTGTTATTCACAAAAATCATTCTGTGTATCAATTTTAAATCAAATTGTTCAAATATATTTTTCAAAAATTCAATTTAAAAAAAATTATTTGGAAACCACCTTGAAATTATTTGTCACTAATAAAAATAAATACTTATTTTTATTTTAAATGTAAGATTGTGCAAAGATTCCCATTTTTAATTCTATCTTGAAGGTCAATTTGTAAAATATTCAAACTTTTTATCATATGTTGTAAGTAAACTACCCTTAAATTAATTTATTTAGATAATTAAAGATACATTATTATTGATACGTAAAATAGTCTCCCGATATCAATTTTGAACCAAATCGCTAAAGCCATTTTTTAAAACATTCAAATAAAAAAAAACGTCATTAGTAAACTAGCCAAAACAAAATTTTACACCCAAAACCAATATGTAGCTTTATTTTTCATGTTCATGCCAAACACTTCGTAGGTATAAATTTAAAGCAAAATTGTGCTAGCCATTTTAAATTTCACTTATCAGTAAATGACCCTTTATAGAGTTTTCCCCAAAACAAAGTATACAGGGCTATTTTTCATGTCAAACACTGCCAAGATATACATTTTGAACCAAATCATCAGGGCCATTTGTAAAATGTATCGAGTTTAAAAAAATATGTTGTTAATAAACTACCCATAAATGATATTTACCCCAAAAACAAATATCCCCAGTTATTTATCATGACAAACAAATCTTAGATATGCATTATAAACAAAATCCTTTTAGACCTTTTTATTAATTTGAAATTTAAAAAAATTACTAATCAGTAAACTACCCTTATTCAAGGGCTAAAGT
The DNA here is from genome assembly GCA_902141385.1 of Timema californicum. NCBI lineage: Eukaryota > Metazoa > Arthropoda > Insecta > Phasmatodea > Timematidae > Timema > Timema californicum. The sequence goes on along the minus strand of CABFOW010002869.1, from coordinate 60,180 downwards.
GAAAAAAAATGGTTTTCGGTATAAATCTTTAATAGCTAAATATCAAGTTTGAACAAAATCCATCAAACCGTTTTAAATCTGTGACCAGGGCAGACAGATAGACATACATGGGGACAAACATAATTGTATGAATACACTTTTTTGGGTTCGTGTTCACATAAAACGTAAAAATTTGTCAAAATATTGATTTCATTTTTTTCCACGATTCCAATACTTTCGCTTTATATTAGAAAATAGTGTAAGTGTGTTCTGATTAGATGCTATCACTTAGTAATAACCGGCCTCACGGTATAGTGGTCAGAGCACTTGTCTACCTACCAAGGGGTCTCAGGCTCGATTTATGGCTGGTACAATGGGTATTTGTCAAGAAAGGGAAACTATCTTTTCGGTCACCAGGAGCTGGTTAGTCAGGCTTTGTTAATTCGGTTAATAGTTTCTATTGGTTCTACACCATAATATTCACTGTCATCATCCTCTCATCTCATGAGGACATGGAGAGAGCTTTAACGGAAATAAAGTACCATTAGTACATTCGGGCGTCCCCTGGGAAACGATGTATAATTACTTGCTAATGTTTCCACAAACTGGGCTACGAGGGATTTAGCCCAGATATACACCTAAAAAAAAGTAGTAATAACATATCGTCGTTCTTTTACTTCGATGAAGTTTTTAAGTGAAGAGACAAGATGAGCTTTTGAATAAATTACTAACCACATACCCACTTATTATTATTGTTTGTATGATATCCTGTTGAGCTTGTTTATGGTTTTCTCTTTCTGTGCAACTCAATAATTATGTTATTCTTTAAATTGCATGTATCGTTGTTGTATCATTAGTAATACTTTTCAATCATAATTTTGGGAAACTTTTTACCATTCATGTTTTTAGTATTCAGTAGAGGGGTCATCTAAGCCGTAAAGCCAGTAAATATTTTGTAATATTATTACTATTAGCACCGCGTCTTACTACCCGTTCGGGCTATACGCACTTACGCTAATGTGCAATGGTAGGGCGATTGTGGGATGAAATGGAGGACCTACTAGTTTAACGTGGAATCCGAACCACGGCGGAGGCCTGGCATTCCCCACATTCACAAGATGTCTTGTTAGAGGTGAAGGAAGGGGTTGGTAATCAGATAAATCTGTGCCGGGACTGAGGATCGAACCCCGGACCCCCAAATATTTTGTAAAATTTCCAATCTGTATGATATTTTGTTTAAACACTATAACTTGCTTTATTTCTTTTAAGCAGTACCTCTTACTACTCGTTTGGGTTATAAGTTTAACTACTAATTACGCTAATAGTTTTAAGGATTGGGAAGGTAATATTTATAGTAAGTGTACCCGAATTTGCGTAGAGGGGGAGTGATAAACCCTTTTGAATAAAGATACCCTCAATACACCCGACTGAGATTCGAACCTTGATCTCTCCGTCATCGGTAGTCTAGACTACTGCAAGATTAGCGCGTTAGACCATGTAGCCGCCTAAGTGGGTTTGGTTTAATTGTTTGTCTGAGCGAGTCAAATTTGTTTGCGTAGCATATAATCTCAAAATTTGGTTGGGTAGTTTTTTGTGTTGGAATTATTGAATTTTCATTATTTTGAGTTTGAAATTATTTAAAAAGAAGTAAAACTATGCATTCATTTAATTTCTTTAATAATTCACTTTTCTTATTTATTTTGTCGTATACATTTTTAAATTACATAAATATTGATAAAGATATTTACCTAGATCTGTTATGTAACTGTCATAATTAACACGTTTACTACCTTTTTGGTGGCCGCATGGTATAAGGTGTCACTCTTCAATAGACTAGACTACTGATGACCGGTCGAGTGTAATGAGGGTGTTTTATTCAAATGGTATTCCACTCTCATCCCACGCAAATACATGTACACATTCTCTAAATTCAAACTTTCTCATCCCTAACTCATTATCGTAATTAGTAAATATGCGTATAACCTGAACAGTTAGTAAGATGCGGTGCTAAAATGTATTTGAATAACATAACCATCATTAACATTTTAAAAAGAACACATTTCTAGTTATAAAGCAAAAAATATATACATTTCACAAAGAAGAAATAACACCGACACAAACTTTTAATTAAAGGCTATATTATTATTTTTAGGGGCAATTAAATGACTTTTTCTCTAAGTAAAGGGTTAAATACGAATTAAATTCAAGCTTATTCCTGTTCAATTATACATTGACTATGTTTGCACATATTCTGCAGGAAAATTAATTACTTGTTTGAGTTTTAAAAATGGGTTTCCAACTTTGTTACATATTTAATTAATTACAAGGGAATGTTAAGGTAAATAAATACCTCTTTATTAATGTGCATTGTTCAGATTCGGTTATTCATAAGACGTGTGGAATGAAGAGATGAAACAAAATAAAGGGTAAGTTTGGACCTGTTGGAAATATCTGAGAGCGTTTTAATCACGTAACACAAAGTAAATTTTCAATAAGGTTATACAGTATAAAGGTAGCATATATTAGTTTGGCTACGTATTTTAATACATTACTTAAATACACTACCTTTCAAGATAAAGGATTAATTTATCTTTATTATTCATACAATCATATTCTAAAGATAAACAACGTTGAATAAAACTCTAAAGGAAATGCATTATGAAAATTATAAACTAAAATTATCTTGAAGAGTATTATAATTACTTTATTAAAATAACGAGTTTAATCAAATGTACTGTAGTTGTGGAGACGGATTTACGAAGATCTAACATTCTCTTTAAAACATAGGACTACCTTTATTAGCTAATATTTTTTTATTATCATGATTAAACACAATTATATTTCAGATATGTAGTTAAAAAGTTTTTAATGAAAGTTAAAAATAAATAAGCCCAACTAAATATTTGAATAATAGTATCTTATAGTAGTAGTAGTAGTAGTAGTAGTAGTAGTAGTAGTAGTATTAGTAGTGGTAGTAGTAGTGGTAGTAGTAGTGGTAGTAGTAGTGGTAGTAGTAGTGGTAGTAGTAGTATTAGTAGTGGTAGTAGTAGTAGTAGTAATAGTAGTGGTAGTAGTAGTGGTATAGTAGTAGTAGTGGTAGTAGTAGTAGTGGTAGTAGTAGTAGTGGTAGTAGTAGTAGTGGTAGTAGTAGTGGTAGTAGTAGTGGTAGTAGTAGTGGTAGTAGTAGTGGTAGTAGTAGTATTAGTAGTGGTGGTAGTAGTAGTAGTAGTAATAGTAGTGGTAGTAGTAGTAGTGGTATAGTAGTAGTGGTAGTAGTAGTAGTGGTAGTAGTAGTGGTAGTAGTAGTATTAGTAGTGGTAGTAGTAGTAGTGGTAGTAGTAGTGGTATAGTAGTAGTAGTGGTAGTAGTAGTAGTGGTATAGTAGTAGTAGTGGTAGTAGTAGTAGTAGTGGTAGTAGTGGTATAGTAGTAGTAGTGGTAGTAGTAGTGGTGGTAGTAGTAGTGGTAGTAGTAGTATTAGTAGTGGTAGTAGTAGTAGTGGTAGTAGTAGTAGTGGTATAGTAGTAGTAGTGGTAGTAGTAGTAGTGGTAGTAGTAGTATTAGTAGTGGTAGTAGTAGTAGTGGTAGTTGTAGTAGTGGTATAGTAGTAGTAGTGGTAGTAGTAGTAGTGGTAGTAGAAGTAGTGGTAGTAGTAGTAGTGGTAGTAGTAGTAGTGGTAGTAGTAGTAGTGGTATAGTAGTAGTAGTGGTAGTATTAGTAGTGGTAGTAGTAGTGGTAGTAGTAGTATTAGTAGTGGTAGTAGTAGTAGTGGTAGTAGTAGTAGTGGTATAGTAGTAGTAGTTTAGTAGTGGTAGTAGTAGTAGTAGTGTAGTGTAGTGGTAGTAGTGGTAGTAGTAGTAGTAGTAGTAGTGGTAGTAGTAGTAGTAGTAGTGGTAGTAATAGTGGTGGTGGTGGTGGTAGTAGTAGTAGTAGTAGTAGTAGTAGTAGTAGTAGTAGTAGTAGTGTAGTGTAGTGTAGTGGTATTAGTGGTAGTAGTAGTAGTAATATTAGTATTAATAGTAGTAGTACCCGACACCATATCTCAGTCAACAGCGTGTCTGCCTACTGAGCTAATTGTTCCTGGTTCGATTCCTGGAATGGCTAAAAAGTTTATCCTTGGTTAAATATGTTTACACTTCCAAATTGATAAATTAACGGCTGGGGACTCAATGTTGTGCCTGTCCTAGTCTTAAGTTAGATGAAAAGACATATGACGCTACAACAGGCCTAGCAAGCCGGTAGTGGAAAATATATGACTTGAATAAAAACTGACCCAAGTCACAGGCTGGAAACAGTAATGGGTGTGTATATAATGATGGAATAGTAATAATAAAAATATATCCTTATCTAATCAAAACAAATTATACACACACTTTGCCCTAAGGTATAAATATTTTCTAACTGGATATTAGGACAAACCCACAAACAAATATTAATGGTCTGCACAGCCAAGAATTTAACCAAGATATTCTAGACCTGTAGCAATGATTTTGACCCCTTATACCCGGGGGTGAGGCCCAAATTAATATGAATAAGTCACTGAAGCGTGCAGACAAATTATTATAATTTATTACAATAATTGTATCAGCCTCAGTCTAGTAATAAATTTGACAACTTTCAATACCAGATATGTACTAAATTAGAAAGCGCGAGGGATTTTATTCATCACCGTGGGTTATTACCTGTTCATGTCACACGTGATAAATAATATTCTAATGGGGTAGGGATGAGGGAGGAATCAGTTTAGAGGTGATATACCCACATCTGCATGGAAGGAGAATGGGAAACTATTTAATAAAATCCATCATCAGTGGACCCTACCGGGATTCGAACCCTGATTTCTCCGTCATCAGCCGGCTAGTCCAACACGAGAGTGGAGCTTTATAACATTCTGCGAGTGATGTTAAAGGTAGAATTTAAAGTAAACGTACCCACATTTACGTGAAGGGAGATTTAAAACCCGGACGGTATTCAAACCCCGAACTCGGTCACAAGGAATCCAGTATATTACTAGAGTGATGCCTTAGACCTTGCAACCTGATGTGAGTCAGAGTTTTTCAGCACAGGTTTTGAGCTGAACTGGTTCAGTATTCGAACCCGGATACCTCCATGACTTTCCGGCACGCCTTATACTAAGATGTAGAAGCAACATCAATTGTTGATAATTGGACCACCCCCCAGGTTTTGTCACGTGAACATTAATCATTATATATAGGGGGGAGGGCTTTGCTCGTTTATCGTGTAACTAAGGGTTGGACGTTACATTGAATGGTGCGTTATGTGACGTCATCTATCAACTTGGTCAAGCCCCTACATTTCACGTCCCCGGTGATAGGTGACCGGATGCAGAAAAAAACCAACTAAAAATACACTAGTATTCAAAATAAATCAAACGTCGTTCATAAACAAATGGGAAATCGCATCGCTTATGGCAACGTTTTAGCACCAGCGTGACATTTTCTGATTCCTAAAATAATGTGTTATTTAAAATAAAATAAGTATGAATATGAATAACTGTTTGGAATAAAGTTATTTATACGTGAAATATTTTTAAAAAAAAGTCAGTAAAATATAAAATTCGAAGAAAATACTGTATTTATGTACAGTACTATTTTATTTTCAACCTCAAAGGTAAAGTTCTCGCTTCAGAAGCCTATGTTCGTGGGTTCAAACCCAGCCGAGGTCAAAGGATCTTTATTGAGCGATAAGCATCCGTAGCACAACTTCCTTGAGAAGGGAAGTAAAGCCGTCGGTCCCATGTCGATTGTGGAATGTAAAAGAACCCTGGAAGGTATATGAAAATATCTTTACTGGCAAAATTGGTTGGCGCTTTCGCTCTCGCTCATAAAGAATCAGTGTGCAATGCAACGGAGAACCACCACATTTTCTGAACAAATTTTTCTTTTGATTTGCTTTATTTATTATTTAATAAAAATATAATTAATTTAGTTTACCTTCATTTTACCTACTCTTACGTAGTAAATGGCCGAAATTTACTTTTTTTCAAACAAATCCCAACATATTATGCGCTTATCAATTGACGGTTAGGTTATGTTAGGTTGGTTAGTAATATAATCAAACAGTCGCAGACAGGCCTAAGATGAATGAATATTTAACATTCTAGTTGAAATATATAGGGTACACCGTCAGCTGATACGAGAGGCCCGCTATCAGAACCCAACTTGGTGCTCAGGAAACGTTTATTTCTCAAAATATTGTTTCCAAAATCTCTCACCAACTGAGTGCAGATACACAGGGGTTTCTAAACTCTTTGCCCAAACTTAAGTCACAGAACTTGTAGACAGAACGAAAGAGAAAACCCTTATTAAAATAAGTCCGAAAAATTCATCTTGCATTACTAAATATCAGCGTAAGCTAGACGCAACAAAACTGGGAGTAGGCAGCTTTAAGTACGTACGTGTACAACAAGTTGCATATCACTAAGTGAGCACATCGCAGCAGGTGTTCAAAACTCCCTTTCTTTGTCATAATGCACCGTCGGTTGCACGCGGACACGATGCTCACGGCCGGGAACTTCTTCCCACCTAATTATATGCAACTTGTTGTATACGTACGTATTTACAGCTGCGTACTTCCGGCATTGTTGCGTTTATCTTTAACTTACTTGTATTTAGTAATGCAAGATGAATTTTCCAGACAATTTTTACTAGGTATTCCTCTTTATTTCTGCCCACAGATTCTAAAGTTTACGTTTTGGTAAAGAGTTTAAAAACACCCTGTCTAGTAGGGTCTTTTAAAAACACAGGTTTTATGGAAAAACTGCTAGTTGAAAATATCGACTAGTAGTCTGAAACATTTTATTGGAACCTGTTATAAACTATACCGTAAGTTTACTCTACATATTTGTATGTTGACTAATAAGCGTAAACTCACGTTGGCAGCCACGTGAGCTAGGGCGTCAATCTCATCTTGTCTGATTTGCTAGTGACAGGTAGGTCAAGGTTAAAATCCCGCCTTTATGTACTAAGAGTAGTTTTACATTTTCGGCATCGATGTGGGTACTTTTCCTCAAAATTACACCTTCCTCATATCCATTCCGTCACTTTAAATACGCAGACAGCCTGGCCGAATGTTAAGAATAGCTGAAAATAAAAATGGAGCCGGTAAATTCCTGCACATCCCTGTAGTTATGTGATTACATGCTTTGGTGGTCGCATGATCTAAGGCGCTATTCTCGTAATGAACTAGACTGTCAATGACTGGGAGATCGGGTTTAGAACCCCGGTCGCGTGTACTGAAGGTAGTTTATACTAAATTGTTTCCACTCTCTTTCCCCATAAATGCGGGTACACTTCCTCTAAATTCAACTTTTCTCTTTCATAACTAACTAGCGTAATTAGTACATAGCCGTATAACCTGAAGAGGTAGTAAAAAGTATTATCATTATGTGATTAAAATTGTTAAGAACAAGTATTGGGACTGGTTCGGTTCTGGGTAGTGCAAAACAATACATCAATTATTTGTTACAGGCTCGTCCTATATTTTAATTTACTTTGTAAGTTGTGCGTCACAATTTGTTTACTAAATATGTGTTGAAGGCTAAAACATAAAAATTAACTTTATATTTCACTGTACATAAAATCTAACTTAACCTATCATTTGACTAAGGTAATGATGGATTTTAATTTATTCCATTTTATTTGAAAAATATTGTTAGTTTATTTTTATAAAGGCTGTCCACATGCACAGTAAAACAATTTCTCTCTTTCTCCTTAATCAGTTTTATATAATAGCCACACTTTGCATGCAATCTTTTCATAAACTTCATGAACTCGCTACCTTATTATTCCAAACAACCCTGGCAAGACATAATTTTCAAGTTAATTGGCGAATGTTGTATGAAATAAATCTTCTATGATAATTTACTCATAGTGTTCACGAAGGGTATAAATAATAAAAACTTCTTAAAACCAAAATGACGTTTACAGATCAGTAAACATTAAGAATGTATTAATATAAAGCCATGTAAGCTTATTTATTTTTATTTGTTTGCAATGATTGAAGTTAACTGGAGGATTATACAACTACCAAGAAGGTTAATTATATAGCGTCATTGGTTTTTAATTGGTAGCTCGAAGTTCAATTCTCAACCGAAAATCATAACGAGTGTTATTTTCCCCCCAAAAATATTTTAAATACTATTTATTTGAGAATAACCTTCCTCGGTGGCCTAGTTGGCTAACGCGCTAGTTTCGTGTTGAGTAAGACTGCCAAGGATAGGGAGATTGAGGTTAGAATCTCGGTCGGGTGAACTGGGGTGGTTTTTCCTGAATGTTTTCCACTCTCCCTCCACGCAAATGTGTGTTCACTTCCTCTAAATTCAACCTTCCCAATTCCTAACCTATTAACGTAATCAGTACTTAGGTGAATAACCTGAATGAGTAGTAAGACGCGGTGCTAAATGAAATAATTGAAAAAATACTTGGGAATTGTGGCGCATATTTTATTATTTTGCTCTTTTCGTCCCAATTTCTTAAGCAATCACATTTAATTCTCTGATTTCCATTATATTCATGTTAGAACTTAATTCTAATTTGATATATTCATTCGTAAACATAATTTAATTTTAACGTTTAACTAAAGAGTTAATAGTGATTTATTTTATGATTCGGGAGTGAGGTCATCTTAGAGGAAATGCAACAGAATTTACGTGGAAGACAGGTGAGAAACACAATAAAAATAGAATTTTGAAAACCATCTTCACAATACAAGCATAACGTCTCGAACCACCCATCCATCAATGCATGTGCTTAGCTTACTTAGGGTTTAAACGATCGCTAAATACACTTGTTGTTGATATTTTATCTCCACTAATATTATAAAGAGGAAATATTTGATTGTTTGTTGTTGTTTTTTTGTAATGGATAAACTCAAAAACTACTGGACCGATTTTAAAAATGCGTTCACCAATATAAAGCTACATTATCAGTGAGTAACATAGGCTATATTTTATTTTGAAAATTTAATTTATTCCTAATAAAAATGTCGATAGTTTTACACAAGGTATAAAAAAATTGCCTAAAAATATGCTTTCTCCGTGTGTGCTGCAAAAACTATTGGTATTACATAAAAAACTATACATATTGAACGTTTTCACTAATGTGAACAAAAAAATCCACGAGACATTATAATTATTATTGTTATGTTACAGTAAACGTTTTTTGTTGAAATTATTAAGCTAAAACATAAATGCGAACAAAAAGTAATTATATCCATATCATGATATGAATCCTTATCCAAATCAATTATTTAATCATTTAGGCTGTTTACGTAGGAGTAAATTACTTTTTAAATTATTGAAAATTTAATTTATTCCTAATAAAAATGTCGATAGTTTTACACAAGGTATAAAAAAATTGCCTAAAAATATGCTTTCTCCGTGTGTGCTGCAAAAACTATTGGTATTACATAAAAAACTATACATATTGAACGTTTTCACTAATGTGAACAAAAAAATCCACGAGACATTATAATTATTATTGTTATGTTACAGTAAACGTTTTTTGTTGAAATTATTAAGCTAAAACATAAATGCGAACAAAAAGTAATTATATCCATATCATGATATGAATCCTTATCCAAATCAATTATTTAATCATTTAGGCTGTTTACGTAGGAGTAAATTACTTTTTAAATTATTCAAATCGGTACATTGGTTTTAAAGTTATGAATAGTATAACAAAATAAAAATTGTCGTGATAATTACTGCAAACCGCTTTATGGAACAATGCATGTATGTTAGGTAGGTAAACTGAAATGTTACTATCGCGGGAAGCAGCTAGTTAATTATAATTTTCTAGTTCATCCTGGTAACCCTTTCGGTGCGCATTAATTAATTACATTGATGGAATAGGGATAAGAGGAATGTAGAAACTTGAGAGAAAATTCACCCGCATTTTCAGGGAAGGGTCGTTGGGAACAATTTAGTAGAAACTTCCCCCAGTACATCCTACCAGAATTTGAAACCTCGATTTCCCCGGAAATTCAGTTTAACGCGATAGTGACATTTTAGACCATGCGGCCACCGATGCGGGTATCTTGCGCTTTCCCGCAAGCAAGTTTTTTTAGGAAGGTGGTCACAGATAAATAGGAATGTGGTTTTATACTAGGTAGTGAATAGAATCATTTATGTCCGATAACCCAGAGACCCTACAGGATGTCCATAAAGTTCGGATAAATGGGCAAATGCACAGACACACAAATATAGGCAAATATTCGTGCTTATGCGTGTTTTTAATACGTTAAAAAAATTGAGTGATATTACACTAAATGTTATTATTGTTATCCTGCCTTTGTTGGTGTGATTTTTTTTCACTTTGTCTATGTGTGCAGACTTATTACATTCCTCTAGTTCTTGGCACACGGGATAATTTTTAGTATAAAAGGTTCTGACATAGGTTGATTAAATGTTTAAGTCGTGGGCTATTGAAATTTGTATGTACAATTTTAAGTATTTATTAATTATTACACGTGTCAATGCTTATTCAATAAAGTGAATAGAACTGGGAGTGTGAATAGTGATAAAATACACCAGAATCTTTTGGAGATGATTGTAAAACCACAGTAAAAATTCAACTAAGGAAACCCCTTAAAATTGCACGTAGCTGGTAATTGACCCGAATTTTTGGCTCAGTGCAGTCCACAATTAGCTTTATAGTGCCATTGTAGCATTATGTAAATAGGAAAAATATAACAACCAGAATTGATGTACCAACTAGTGAAGGAATCCAAAAGTAATGTCAAATATACATTTTCAGCTATGTTGATAAACAAACTTGGGAGCCTTAGATCACTAGTCAGATACACTATTGACCCAGATAAATTTTTTTACTGGTGCTGTGGGCACGTGGATAAAGGCGTAAGTCTCAAATTGTATGATTTTCCAGTAACGAGAAGGTTGGGACTCAAATCCCAAACGAATAGACTGAGATTTTTTAATTTAGATTGTATCCCAAACCTCCTCCATGCTAATGCTGTTACACTTTCTATCAATTTTACTTTCATTATTCTTAACAAGATACGACGCACGGAAAAAATATTACTGGTTTAATATAACCTGGTGTTTAAAAAAGAGAACGATAAGTCTTTCAAAATATGTTTGTATCTAGTTAATTTTATTTTACTCAAGGTATGACCGAGTCGCCATACGAATTCCCCCCACAGAATGCTGACCCCTGACTGGCAGAAATAGTGTACAGTAATTTCAGGAGACCACAACTTTTTATCTTTTTTTATTTTTTACCCTTTTTATGTGTATTTTTTAAGTAGCGATTGTGAGGGTCAACATTTAACACCCCTGAATTAGTTTCAAGTGTGAATAACTGTTCTGAGGGCTTGTGGCTAGAGGTCCCCTTACCCCCTCGTCCACTCACCCCTATGAAATGGGGTTAAAGTGTTTGTGGGAGGGTGGTTGTGACACAAAAGGGGGTAAGAAGGGGGTAAAGAGATGAGGGTCGATGAAAAAGTTTTGTAAACTGGGAGTTCTGCCCTCCCGCTGTGGTTTCTGCTTGTTACTTTTGCCATCTGATATTTTTCTCTTTAATTAAAACTTGCTACTTCATCAACTTTTAAATCCATCGCTATTCTTCTTCAAGCGAGCACATCTAGCTCAGATTTACTTAGATATATAGATCTAGCTAAAAAAAAATCAACTAAACCATTCTTTTGGTAAAAAGTTTTGATAAAAAGGAAGCTTCCGTTCGTATTTTGAAAATTATCAGATAATAGAATCTCTAATAACGTTCCGTCATTCTAACGTCAATTCTACTCTCCCGTATTTTAAATGGTCAGAAGGGGATAGAAAGAGAAAACCTATTGTAGTCTACAAAAATATTCGTGGATTCAAATCAATATATCACACAATAATCGATAACATACTTTTTCCCTCTGTACATAAAGGGAGGCATCAGTATTCATAGCTTGACGTGTAAAAAATATAGGCTTTTGTGCGTGTGTGTGTGATTGTGTGTGTGTGGAAAATAGAGCAGCAGATGTCAATGGCAGAGCCTCGCTGTGCCCCATGCTTGACTTCAATACTCGTCTGCTCTTCATACTCTAGCCCGCCCCCTTTCTCTGATTCTCTGTCACACACACACAAACACACACACACCCACAGTAGGACCCAACATAGCTCATGATCTGTAAAGACATCTCTGTCAGTAGTCAAATTGAGCAGACCTTGCTTGACATCATACAATGTTGTATGTATGGAAAAATAATTTCACTTTCATTTTTTTAACAAGAAGGAAAAAAAAGTTATTATATGCTTATTTTGTTTGTCAGGATTTTTAGCACAACGTCTTACTACCCGTTATACGCCTAAGTATTAATTACACTAATAAGAAAGGAACTATGAAGGATTAGGTTACAATAAATGCACCCACATTTGCCTGGAGGGAGAATGGAAGACCATTTAGGAAAAACACTCTCTCAGTGCACCCAACCGGGATCGAACCCTGGTCTCCTCGTCTTGGGCAGTCTAGTCCAACACGAGAGTAACGCGTCAGATTACGCGGCCACAGAATCAGTCTACCGGAAGGTTTTTGTACAATAGTTTTAACGTATGCCACTGTAGACTGTCGGCTGGACGTTCCTGTTAATGATAATAATAATATTTAGCACCGCGTCTTACTACCCGTTCGGGTTATACGCTTTTAAGTACTAATTACTAAAATGGATTAGGAATCGGGAAGGTTGAATTAGAGGAGGTGAACCCGCATTTGCGTGGAGGTAGAGTGGAAAACCATTTAGGAAAAACCACCCACAGTTCACCCGACCGAGATTCGAATCTTGAACTCCCCGTCCTCAGCAGTCGAGCCCAACACAATCGCGTTAGCCAACTACGCCCCCGAGGCGGGTGACGTTCCTGTTAAACCTAGCTTAAGCCTAATTAACCAAACCATGGCAACCATAGGAACAATTCCCTTTCGGGAAAAATACCGACAGTACTGCCGGGAATCTAACCTGGGGCCTCTAGATTAGTAGCCAGGAATTCTGACCATTAGAGCAGGAGACCAATCTTTACGATTTTAATGTACCTGAGATAATATATTAAGTTAGGCCAACTGACAGGGTTGGTCTAGTACAGTAGCCCCATGACTTCTTTGGTGCTGACTGACAGCTCACAGCTGACTTCTTACAGTCAACATTTAGGTATGTACCTAAATATTGACCGTCAGAAGTGACAGCTGCTAAACACATGTTTTTGCAGATCATTTAGTTCGGCGTAGGGATACATATTTTGGCCTGGTAACTTTTCAAAGCTGTCAGTCAGCACCAAAGAAGCCATGGGGCTACTGTAGTTTATCTCTCCTGATTTCCGATCCATAGGGCCGCAGTAGTTTAATCTCAACCGGATGCACTGAAAGTGAAGTTCGATTAATGTTTTTCCAACCTCTCTTTAAGTGAATGTTGGTGCGTTTTCTTGAAATTACCCTTCTCCATCTGTAGTATGTATATCATATTTAGTGTGTTTTTCAGACTACCCGAACGGGATATGGTACAAATAGCTCTAAAATAATGTAATGAAGAGTACATTCCTGGCTTGGGTCAGTTTTTCATTCAAGCCATATATTTACCACTACCGGCTGGCTAGGTCTGTGGTAGCTTTATATGTCTTATAATTTATCTTAAGACTAGGACGGGGACAACATCCAGTCCTCGGCCATTAATTTATCAATGTGAAAGAGTAAACCATATTTACATCAATGATACATTTTCGGCAATGCCGGGAATTTAACCTGGGACCCTTAACTCAGTAGGCAGACCGGTTACCGACTGAGCTAAGGTTTCAGAATTATTATATAGATATAATACAAAAGAATTGCTCATAATGTTCATTTATATGTATTTTAGTTCCTCTGTTTCTTCAGACTTTCATATTTATGCTCTTTATTTTGTTTCAACGTTACTATTAATATTAGCAACACAACTAATTCCAAAAATAGTCTTAAAATTTTAATGGCTATATCTAGGCCTAAGGAGCTTATAAATCTGTTTATAAATTTAGTTGTGAATAACCTTTCTGTGAATCTTTAAAAACACAAATTGTTAAAAGTTTTGACTTGGCTTGGACGACAAATTGAAACATTACTCGGGAAAGTAACATATTATTTGATATATTGATAGTAATAATTCGATTAGTTTGTTCAAACAGGGGCTTTAACTGTAGGGATGCTATCCTCGAATCCTCGAACCCTTGATTTCCTTGAATCCTTAAGGGTATTCGAGATAATATCAGATTTTCGGGACTGGGATACTAAAAAATAAAAAATAAAAATGAATTGTAGTTTGTTTTATAAATACACCTTATTGGTGGTTCGTTCAGATAATTAATACAATTAAAGAACAAACTTGACAACCAGACCCAACACAATTAATTTAACACTTAACTGAATGCATAAACTCTATACCGTAATTAATGTATTATAGCAAAAATGGTTAACATTTAGTTATTATTTATATTTTTTATCAGTCCATTTTATTTATACGTCTTCTTTTGTTTATAATTTTTTCCAAGCTTCTAATGCGAATTCAAGATTCAAGATTTGTAGATAAAATCAAGATTCGGATTCGAGATTTTGATTGGTAAAATAGTATAATCTACCCATATTTACAGTACCTGTAAATCTTGAGCTAAGTAACTAAATAAAAATCAGTTTATATATGTATATTTTAAAAACTAACGGGAGCACTAGGATTATTAACTAGAATGAAATGATATATCTCGTCCCTACATTTGAACGTACAACTTCTGTGGTCATAAAAGAGAAACGTTTGCCGTATTGCAGAGTAAGCCGTTGGTGGGGAGACTGTTAAATAAACGCTTGAGACTCCAATTTGGCGAACTCTGGAAAGGCTTTATAACGGCCACTTCAGCCTCCAGACCTAATTGATTTTTCTTGTAGCGGTCATCTCAAGCTTCCTCCCCTCTTGGTTTATGTACCACATACAAGGCCAGTATTAGCTCTGCGCCAGCAAAATGGCCGAACAATACAATAGTTTGCCAAACAACGTTACGTTATTTTCGCTTTCACTCCCTCAACCCTCCCCTACTTTATCAGGAAACAACTTTTTGTACAGTACAATGACACATACAGTAAGCTTACTAACGCCTCAACTTTACTTTTAATACAGGAAGATTCAAATGTTTTGTACGCCATCACGAGTGGGTATTTATCAAACAAGTCGACCACGAGTTGCATGAGCTGTGTTTCTGAAAGTTCAGAGTAGCTGACTTATCACACGCTTGTCTTAAGGGGGGAGTGAAGGGAACGAGAGAAATGGCCATTTTTTTGAAGATTTATAACAAAACCTCTTTTTTCCAAAATAAATCAAATACATCTTCAGTACAAACATAGAGTTTAAATTATTAATATGTTGATATCAACAGTTGTTGAATAGCTGTCATGAGCATAGCGGCATTAGGTGAGCATTTAAATACAGATAAAAAGTTGTCATTAAATTCCAGGACACCCTTGACAGATATTAAAGAAATGTTTAAACAACTATGTGAATAAAATTAAACTTTATGTTTCTATTGAAGCAAACTTTGATTTATTTATTTACAAAAGAAAAGTTTTGATATAAAATCTACATAAAAACCCTTTTCTCGCGTCCCTTACATTCTCACCTTAAGGTTAGATGGAAAGGAGCGTGAGAAAAAACCAACTTTTTTGCAATTTTTATGGCAAAAGATTGTTTTTGCCCAAAATAAATAAAATATTGCTACAGTAGAGAGAGAGAGAGAGAGAGTTTAATTTTCTCCACATGATGATATCAACCGTTCTTGAATATATCTCAAGGATGTCCTGGAATTAATGACAGCGTTCTCTATTCATTTTAAAAAGTTTGTTAGATAATTCCACCATGCTCGTGACATATTCAGGAACTGTTGATATTACCATGTGAAGAAAATTAAACTTTATGCTTGTACGGGAGTAATGTTTTATTTATTTTAGCAAAAAAAAAAATATTTAAGAATCAAATAGCCAAAGCTATTATTTATGCTTTGGCTATTTGATTCTTAAATATATTTTTTTTTTAGGATTACTCCATCTAGATATCATATTCTGAAAATGTAAAACAACCGAGTCAAAGGTGACTGCGATATCTGCTATCTCGTGATCTTAATAAAATCACACATTGGTAGCTGACGATTTCCACACGTCCATCATAGACTCTGCCTTACAATATGAGCAGAGCCCTGCGTTTGTGGAGTTCGCGATTATTCGCGAATGTTAGATATGGCATTTTTTCTTTCAGATGTTCACATTTCAGGTTACCCTGATTGCATATATATGCTCAGAATTGTCGTGATAATTCGCGAAATCGGCGTTTTAGCGCGATATTCGCGATTTTAAATGATGTCCACGATAATCGCGATTTAGTCGCGATTTTCGGCATTCGCGCTAATATTTTGGGATATTGAAAAATAAAAATTGAAAGTTTTGATGGAAGAGAGTGATGGCATCGAAAGTTTAAAAATTGAGAATGTGCTGCTAGGGCTGAGGACAGACAGTATGTTCAGTGACTTCTCAACAAAGTGTTTGCAAACGTTGTGGCTGCCGATTTCAAATGCAGATTCAGAACGATATTTTTCTAGGTATAGTTTAGTAGTAACAGACCGCAGAACCACAATGAAAGTGGATAACATTGTTACCAGCTGCATGTTGCAGTTTGGTGATGTTGAGTAGTTATTTTGTATTTTCTAGCCTAAATTGAGATTTAAAAATATAGTCACAATTTTTGTGAAGTAACAAGATGATTTTTGTATAATATTTTGTCTTTGTGACTTGTACATACTTTTCCCGTACAAGCTGCCGCTAAATCTTACTCTTTTAATAAGTTGACAGCACATTTTTTTGCGGACTAGTGTTTTTTACCGTTTTGTCCAAACAAAATGTAATTTTTGGTTTCACTTCAATATGTTTAGTTTACCTGTTTCAAACATTGTCCTGGAAGTCTAGTTTTAACCCAACAAAGTCACCTTAATCACGAAAGTTTGGTAAAAACCACTTTTTTTTAACGCTTTTGTATTAATTCGATAATTTCGTCACAAAAATAGGATTTTTGTTATTCACCACTTATTCACCGCTTTTGGGAAACTTAAAAACGAAATTGGGCTTTTTTATTCACTATAAAAGCAGGGCTCTGAATATGAGTGAAGAATGACCCTGGATACGAGACGATTCCTGGATAGCTCAGTGGTAGAGCATTGGCGTACTAAGCCAAAAATTCCGGGTTCGATTCACGTGTCCAAGTGTCATTTTCCAATTTTCAGAACACAAAAAAAAAGTTGTGCCATAAAAACTGCCAAAACACTCTTTTTAGCGGCCCCTACATCCACACCTTAAGCCGGGTTCACACTTGTAACATATCCTTGTATCATATCCCCGTCGCAATCAGGGCTACAGCGGCTTGACAATACGCGTAACGACACGTTTGGTCACCAAATGTTGGCAGATTCTATCGACGTTCCTTCACGACATGTGAATAGCAATCAGTGATGTGTTGTGGCGTAGCACATCCAAACTCGCCGTGGCCTCATTCCTCACCTCGTAGCTTCCTTTGAAGAGACGGCAAATAGACGTAGGTCGTAAAGATCTGATGACCCGTATCGCTCTCACGATCGTGTCGAAGATACGGGGTCCGGTCCAAATCGACACGTTCAAGATACCCGTCTGACGCGCTAGTCTCGTGTTAGAATAGACTGCCAAAGATAGAGAGATCGGGGTTCGATCCCTGTCGGGTGATGAGGGTGGGTTTTCCTAAATGGCTTTCTACTCTCCCTCCACGCAAATGCGGGTGTATTCCCTCTAAATTACTTCTTCATATAATCTAACCCATTAGTGTAGTAAGTAAATAGCCGTATAACCTGAACGCAATGCTAATAAAAAAAAAAATACGCGTCGGTGATACGATACGAGGATCTGATACAAGTGTGGATCCGGCATTATACAGAAATAAAATTATAGACCTTGGGTACGGTACAAACCAGGTTATTTCAGTGGAGGAGCATTGGTGCGCTAAACTAACGGCACTTCACTCTATTCTATCGCGCAGATGAATGCCACATAACCCGAACAACATTTTTATTTTTAAATATTGTATTTATTCAACTGAAAAATATAAACGCAGATTTTAAATTGAATCAACCGTCAGGGCTGGTGAAGAGGTAATTAATTATTCTTGATTGTGGCCCACTCAGGTGTACAGAGGGATGAATCAGCGTGAAATTCGTAACTTATCAACTCTATCACCACTGATGGTACTAGAACTATAGCTTTAAGGTTTATTACAATGTTTATGGTAGATTAAATAGACAATCTATTATATTATTTGTTAATTTATGGTTATAGCTGCAACTAAATATATTTTCTTTAAAATTGAAAAATAGCATCTCTACACGAGAATCTAACCTGAAGCCTTAGATGTAATACGCCAATGCTCTAACCACTGAGCTATCCAAGAGTCTTCCCGTACCCAGGGTTATTCTTCACTCGTAGTTTAAGGCTAAGTCTGTGATGGACATGTGGAAATCATCGGCTACAAATGTGTGATTTTAGCTTGTGTTCTTAATTGGTCATTCATGGGTATCTGACGATTTACGCACGCCCATCACATACTCTGCCTTAAAATATTAGTGGAGAATGACCTTGAACACGGGATAACTCTTCAATAGCTCATTGGTTACAGCTTTGACGTACTAAGTCAAATGTCTTGGTGTTCTATTCCCATGTACAGGTGACCTTTTTCAATTTTAAAGAATATTTTTTACATGGTTTATAGTATAATTTTTATTTAAAAATTATATATCTACACATGGCCTACAAATTAAAAGCTAAAGATTTACTCTACATAAATTCGTATTAAAATGATATTTTGAAAAAATTATAACAAACGATATTATTTTAACAGTATTGAAACTATCCTCCAAAGGTGATCGCAGAATATCATATGTTTAATCGATTAAATTTGATAACAATTTGATTCTTACTGGGATGGATGATCTTTATAACAATTTTACAAATTTAAATTTTATTCCACACTGTAAGAAAACTTTTTTAAATGTTGGAGAAATGTTAAGTTAATCCCCCCTGCCTCAACTCATTTTGGTTCCCACACTTCCCTTTTGAAATGTTAAGACTTATTTGGTTATCTGACATAGTTCTTTTACCGCCTGACAGATTTCAATTTTCAACCCCCTTGAAAATTAGTGTTATACATTAGTTGCATCAATTTCGAGCGTTTCCCTTTCCCAGGTTTCCATTTTGAAATTCCATCCACACATACATCATTTGGTTATCCGTGAGGTAAAATTTACTTACATGGCAAAATTTAATTTTATACCACAACTAGAAGTTTTTTTTTATATTGGTTTAGAAAGTTTTGAATCCCCAATTTATTTGAACCAGTTTTGTAATTTCAAACTTCCAGTATTCTTTTATTTTTAATTATTTGGGGTGATTTCCTTGGCTTCTTGAAAGTATTTAAAAATTTTACCACATTTTTTATGTTTTTCTACTAGTTTTTTAGATTCTTAACCTTAATTTAGGCCAGATATTGATTTTAAAATTAAAAATAACTTTCATGCTTTCTATATATTTGCTAGATTTCTCTTTTCTACCATACCTAAAGGTGTTTTTAGATATAAGCTTTATAAATATATTTACATCTCCATATCACTGGCCCCCTTCCTCAATTCTAATTTTAAAACTGGTTTTTATTTATCTATAAATCTTAATTTTTTTTAACACATGGGTGGTGGTTAGTAATTACAATAATTACAATTTTGGAGATGTACAGCCTGGACCATTTCTTGGACCCCCATTTTAAATTTAATATGATCATAATTATCTCGCTGTCACATTACATTTATTAAATTATTTCAATTTTCCACTATATTGAAAAATGTTTTATTCTATTATGGAAATTTACCGTGGTTCGGATTCCACGTTAAAATGTAGGTCCTCCATTTCATCTCACAACCACCCTACCATTACACATTAGCGTAAGTGCGTATAGCCCGAAAGGGTAGTAAGACGTGGTGCTAATAATAATAATAATAATAATAATAATAATATTATTATTATTATGGAAATTTCTGGTGGGCCCTCTTCCCATTTAAAACTTAAGAATGTTGAGACAGTTATAATGGCATTGGGGTGGTCCTTATGCCTGCTTGAAAAATGCCAATCTTTCATCACATTGATTTACATCCATTACTGTTTCCAGCCTATGGTCCAGGTAGGTTTTTTATTCAAGCTATATATTTTCCCCTACCAGCTTGCTAGGCCTGTCAAAGTTTCATATGCCTCATAATCTTACTTAAGATTAGGACAGACCCAACATCCAGTTCCAGTCCGTTAATTTATCAATGTAAAAGGGTAAACCCACACTTTACCAAAGATACATTTTCGGCCATGCAAGTAATGTAACTCGGGACTCTTAGCTCAGTAGCCAGACACGTTACCAAATGAGCTACTGGGTCGGTTTATCACATTTATAAATAGTATATTATTTTAATTCTGTAAATTTTAAAACACCCAAATTCACCAGCCCCCCTTAGAAAGATAAGATATTTAACACTTATTTTATTATTTGGGGCAAACCCTCTACATTCATGGCTAATTCTAATTTTCTACCTTCCCTAAAAGGTATTTATTTCTACTTAAATTACCTACCCCCATATCTTACGTGGTTAAATTTTTTAATTAAAAATGTTCAAATATTTATGTTTATTTTGAGTGCGATCTATACCTGCTTTCCGAATTTCAGTTCTACCACACAAGAAAGTAGTTTTTATATTACTTTAGAATATTTTAAGCCCTCCCCTAGTCATTTTCTCAACTCCCTTTAAGAAATTTCAAATTTTAAGATTTATTTTCTTATCTTGAGGAGTTATTTTACCTGCTTGCCAACATCTAAAAGTTTTGTTTTTCTTTCCATGGCCTACAGCCCTCTACCCTCTTTTACTATTTCCCGGGGTCCCATTTGAAATTTAAGATTTTCAGTCATCCATGGTTATTTTAAATGGTCTCTTTACCTTCATTATGAATTAAAGTTTTCTTAAACATTAGTAGTTGTTTCTATCATTTTGAGAAATTTTAAACCTCTTTCGATCCCCATTTTCCAACTACTATTAGAAATTTCGAATTTTTAGAAGTATTTAGTTATTTGGAGCTACTAATATACATTTCAGCCAAATTATACGACAAACATTAAGATTGTTTCTGTTTGTAGACTAACCAACCTCCGCTATTTCCCAGAATCCCATTTAAAAATATAAACTATTTAGACGTTGATGATCATTTCGAGGGGTCCTTTAAACAACCTGTCAAGTTTTAATTTGATTCCACACTAATGAGTAGTTAACAAATCCCTTTCTCCAACTCACGCTCAGAAATTTCATATTTCAAGATTTAATTTGCTTGTCTGAATTTTTCTTTCCATCTGTCTGCCATATTTTCATTTTATGCTTTATATAAAATGTGTGGTATAATTATCCCCTTCCCCTTTATTTTTCATAGCCACATTTTGAAATGTTCCACTTTTAGATTTTTGTGATCATTTTGGACGATCCTTCTACCTTCTTGACAATTTTCAGCAAAACAGCTCATTATATCGATTTTTTTACTGTCACAATGTTCTAACACCTGCTTAACCACCTTGGGGGTTGAATTTCTCAATATCCCTTCTTATCGGATGCCTACGACCTGAAAGGAACCGCCCTGCCTTATTTCAAGATTCCAGCCCCGGAGGTTCGGGAGATACGGTGATGAGTGAGTGAGCGAGTCGGGGCTTTCGTCTGTATATAATATACAACATACATTTTACCAATTTGTTTATGATAATGGCTCCAAGATATATTACTAAAACACGCTTAGATGACCGCACTGTTTAAAGCGTTACTCTCGCAATAGACTGCCGATGACGGGGATATTGGGCTTCGAATCCCAGCTAGGTTTTTTCCCTGAATGGTTTTCCACTCTTTCTCCCCTGAATATTATGATACACTTTCTTTAAAATTCAACGTTTAGCATCCCTAGAGCACTAGCGTAGTTATTACAAACGCGAATAAACCGAACGGGTAGTAAGACATGGTGCTAAAATATAAATAATCCACTGTGTACTAGCCGCAAATAATGAATTCATTGACTATGCTTTGTGAAAGAGGGATAATTAATAAATAAGTTTGTCTCGTTTTTAGTGACTTTTTAGTCAAAACGATAAGTTAATAGTTTCCACGTGTATTGCCATTCAAAAAAATAGCTTGTAAGGTTTAAAACCACTCAAACGTACGTTATGAAATTACTCTTTACCTAATCACATCAAATAAATCTAGTAGCTTCAAATTTTAAAATAAAATAGGAAAACGTTATTAATCAAAAATATCATTTTCTTTAAAGGCAGATAAAAAATATTTATTAAACAAGCCTTGCAAATATATTTCATCTCACGCCGAGGTTGAAGTTTTTGTGTGTGTTTTGTTTTTTCACACGCAGTAGCGTTCCTAGGGGAAATTTAAACAGAACAATTTATTTACAGATTATAAATAGTGCACATTAGTGTCTGGTAAACCTGGTTTCCTTTAACACTGGCCCCTATAGCCAGAGTTTGCTACAGTGCGGTTTTTATTTTTACTACTAAAACTTCGGATAACGCGTATTATGGCGGGCGTTAACGTGGTTCGGTCTGAGTCGGTATGTACTATTAACACTTTCTGAGGAGGAGAGAGACTTGCTAGAAGCTTCGAGTACTTTACTTAATAGCTTACGTCACCAACAAAATCATCCATGGTTTTATAAAATCCACTCAGTAAGTTTCAATTGTATGGGTAGGCCTATATATAGTCGGGTCGCAATAGAAACACCTTTTATAAGACTTTTTTTACATCATTACTGTTTCCAGCCTATGGCCTGGGTCAGTTTATTTTATTCAAGCCGTATATTTTCCAATACCTGTTTGCTAGGCCAGCCGTAGCTTCATATGCCTGATAATCTAACTTAAGATTAGGGCAGGCACAACATCCAGTTCCCAGCCGTTACTTTAGAAAGTGGGACCAAGTGATGCTCCAGCACGCCCTTCACTAAAACTCATAAATCATACTAAAGAAAATTTTAAATATATGTTTTGCATCAGGTGGTTGCATAGTCTAAGGTGTCACTCTTTCAATGGATTAAACTGCTGATACAGAGAGATCAGGGTTTCGAATCCCGATTGGGTGTATTGAGGTTGGTTTTCTTAAATGTTTTACCACTCTCCCTCCACGAAAATGTGGGTATGTTTTCTATAATCACTAGCTCATTAGCGTAATTATTACATATGCGTATAGCCCAGACAGGTAGTAAGACGCGATGGTTAAATTGTATATTTATGCCTGAAATTAAGTCTACTTATGCGTGGCATAAAACCTTTAGGATAACAAACCTTGACTAATGGTCACTAAATGTATCTTACAGCTGTCAAAGTTGACACCATAAGTCAAAGGTGACAGTTTCTGGACACGTGGCTCGAATACGTGAGTCTTGACTTGGTGGGTCTGTTTGAATGCCAGATAAACCTGCAATCGTAATCACGTGATCTAAGGTGTTTAACACACAATGCACAAAGGTGACGTTCACAAGAAGGAGGGGTTCGAGTCATGACAGAGTACATTGGTGGTGGTTTCCCAAATATGTTGTTTCGATGTAATCTCCCCATCTTTTATCCACGCCTATGTGGGTGCATTTCTTCTCAACAAACTTCCTCATCCAGACTTTAAAGTGTCATAGCGGATTAGATATTCAGCATAGTCGAAAAATTTATTATTGCCGAAACTGGAAATTTTCCTTTTAAGGGGATTAATTAATGGTCATGATACTGGTTGTTGTGCTATTATATAATTAAGTTAGTTTTCTAGTCATAGAAAAATTAAGTTCAAAAATTACATGATGAATACGCCATCATATATACTGCTAAACAGTACCATAAGAACAGCTAGAGAACACCGTGTAAACCGCTAGACAACAAACTGGCCGACAAGATATAAAATATTATTTGGAAGGATGGGTGGGTCGGTCAAGTGTGCAACACGACTTCTATCAACTGCCGGACAATTTCACATAGGAGTACAAAGTGATAGACAACCAAGCAATCAACACGACTTCTATCAACTGCCGGACAATCTCACATAGGAGTACAAAGTGATAGACAACCAAGCAATCAACACGACTTCTATCAACTGCCGGACAATCTCACATAGGAGTACAAAGTGATAGACAACCAAGCAATCAACACGACTTCTATCAACTGCCGGACAATCTCACATAGGAGTACAAAGTGATAGACAACCAAGCAATCAACACGACTTCTATCAACTGCCGGACAATCTCACATAGGAGTACAAAGTGATAGACAACCAAGCAATCAACACGACTTCTATCAACTGCCGGACAATCTCACATAGGAGTACAAAGTGATAGACAACCAAGCAATCAACACGACTTCTATCAACTGCCGGACAATCTCACATAGGAGTACAAAGTGTTAGACAACCAAGCAATCAACACGACTTCTATCAACTGCCGGACAATCTCACATAGGAGTACAAAGTGATAGACAACCAAGTGACCAACATGACTTGTACCAAATGCCAGACAATCTCACATACGAGTACAAAGTGATAGACAACCAAGCGATCAACACGACCTGTACCAACTACCAGACAATCTCACATAGGAGTACAAAGTGATAGACAACCAAGTGACGAACACGACTTGTACCAACTGCCGGACAATCTCACATAGGAGTACAAAGTGATAGACAACCAAGCGACCAACATGACTTGTACCAACTGCCGGACAATCTCACATAGGATTACAAAGTGATAGACAACCAAGCGACCAACATGACTTGTACCAACTGCCAGACAACCTCACATAGTTAACGTATTGTGGATTTTATATGAAGCCTATTTTCATTGTGTGACACCCATTTTGTTATAAAAAAAATCCCAAAGTATTAAGCCAAGATAAATGACAGCTTAGTCCCAGATATAGGGAATGAATGGCTAGTGTTTGAATGAAGTGTACCCACATTAGCATGGATATTTGGTGGTAAAATCACATAATATACCCAATCATGTGCCCACCCGAGATTTGAACACTGACCACCCCATCGCAGTACATTTTGATCCTGGTAGACAACGTTACAATCGGTGCTCAATTTTTGTATAAGGCTAACTGCATTTTTTTGTTATTGTGGTACATTGTATCGTAATTGTTTTATTGATTGAATAGTTTATTACGGATTACACATTTGCATGGCAACCATTTTATGGGATATGTTTATTTAAGCCACGTAGCAATAAAACAAGCTGTCCCCACGATTTACAGAGAAACACATGATTAAACCACTACACGTTCACTTTGGATTTACTTTGGTTGGAATTTAATCTAACGTAAATATAAATATAGACTTATGCTCAAATTGGTTTTGTATTTAATTAAATCAAATTTATTTATACGGATAAAGAGATATTTAAAGATTTAAAAACAAAGCTATATGGCGTAAGCCCGCATCAAGCCATACCGACCAAGCAGCTGCCGTCAGCTGTTGGATATGTGGTTGCTTCTACTTATAAAGGGTATCATCTGGTCAGCAAAATTATCCTTTAGGTCATTAATTTCAATTTTCTAGACCGGAGCGGATACTTTTTTCCATTCAAGTAACTCCTCATTTTTCCTCACCATGCTAAGTTGACCCCGTTTCAGAACCACCCCTTCATAGAAAAATCTAGAAGACCCGGTAATCGAACCCGGGCCCTTTGGATCCGCAGCCAGGAACTCTGACCACTATATCACAGAGGTGGTCATTTACAGATTAATAAACATATTAATTCATTTTCAAATCCATCGTATCTATTTAAACAATATATGCTATTGCCAATTTTAGTGAATTTTTCAAGCTAGACTTAGAAAAATATATTATTTAATGGCCATAAAAAATTGTCGAGCTAAACAGCAGGCTCAAAGAGTGCTTTTTTTTCTGTTACCTTTTTTCTCTTTTGCCAATTAGACTAGAAGGATTGATTTGTTTTCCTATAGCTTGGGTTTCTCATCCTCTCTACAAGCTTAATACTCGTTCAGTTATTTAGAAATCCACCCCTGTTAAACATGCGTAAATCATAAATTTCAAATCACCGAAAGCCAATGTTGACACAAAAGCTTACGAATAATTACTCATGCATATTACTTCTTTCTTTTTTTTGTCTGCATCGCGTCTAACTACCCATCTAGATTATCTACATATTTACACAAATGGGATCGGAATAAGGTAGGTTTAGTCTAGAGGACATGTACTCCCATTTGCGTGAAGGCACAGTGGAAAACCATTTGAGAAAAAACAATCCTCAGTACATTCAACTGAGATTCGAGCCCCGAACTTCCTGTTAGCGTTAAATCAAACCATACAAGGTTGACACGTTAGCCCGTTTACCCGCTAATGCGGGTTCTAAATTTGTTATGGTAGGGTAAAGAGATCAGGGCATTTCCATAGGTGAGAGAAAGTCTTTCACTTGGATGCCACAGTCAGATTTAAGAAGGAAGGAAATTTTTTGACAGTTATAAATGTTAGTAAATCAATTTGTCACATATGCATAGGTCAAGTCATTTGTGGCTATCACTTTTGATGGAAAGTATAGTAGAGTCTTGGAAACTCGACATTCGATAACTCTACATTCCATGTAACTCGATACGCGCACAATACTACACTACAGTACAGCTGTACCTAGTATTCGATACTGTGATGTGATTCTTCCTTGTTTAGTAAACATGCATCTTATGCAAGCTAATTCGTAAAACTCGACATTTCAATCATTCAACACCACCTCAGTCCACATTAGGTCGAGTTTCCGAGACTCTACTGTGTCAAAAATAATAAGATCGTGGCCACATAAGATATATTTGAATTTTTTAAAAGTTTCTTCATACCAGAATACTAATATAATTTTATACCTTTTTGAGACTTTTTCGTTTCTTCCTTTGCTAAGGCGTGGAAAGAGAATCGATTGGAGTGGGAGAGGGTGTTAAGAGTCACTGACTCAACCTGACGCTAAAAGTGGGAATGTGTCTCTTTGAGGTAAACGGACCAATAAGTCATTTTCTTGAGAGAAAAAAAAAGAGGTGGAGTCTCTTAAACGGTAGCTTGAACTTGAAAGAAAAACTTGAGAAAAAGTGCGGCGGATAAAGTAAGTAGGAACAACTTATAAGTGTGTACTTTGTTAAAAGTGTTTTAAAGTTTCATTTTGTGTGTCACGCACTAAACGGGGTCTCCGTGACATCACGACTCGTAAAACAAACGACACGTTACCCAAGATTTACTGCGTAAATTTGCACGCGTCCTACAACTCGATAAATATATATATGTATATGTTCATGTCCTGGAGGTTAAGGATAAAAACTCGAGTCATTTAAAGTTTAACCAGGGTACGCTCACTTAGATTCTCACCCCCTTTACAAAAGTTAAAAGCCTCTCAACGTTCTGGATATTTTATCAAAGCTAGTTCTATTTTATAATACTTTGTAAGTGGTATGCACTTTGAGGTGGTTAGAAGAAAAGAGAAGGGGTAAGTAAAGTACAATATTTAAATTTTACGTGGGCAAACAAACAAAAAACTCTATTGGAATAATTTGTCATAGCAGAACAAAGTAACTGTTATATTTCTATTGGGGTTTTAATGTGCTCTTTCCAAACACACAGATTGTACCAACACAGCTAACTTAACCTAAGGCAGTACGGCTAACATTACACAACCAGATTTAACGTGTAGATAATTACTCATTGAATAACAAGACACCTGCTTCGATGGGCGTATGGTCCAAAGCGCTACTCTCGCAGTAGACTAAACTGCCGATGATAGGCAGATTGAGGTTTGAATCTCGGTCGGGTGACTGAGGATGGTTTTCCAAAAGTGTTTTTTACTCTCCCTCCACGCAAATGTGGGTACACTTCCTACGAATATAAATTCCCTAAAATCATCAGAGTAGTAGTTAGTACATAAGCGTATAACCCAAACGAATAGTAAGACGTGAGGCAAAAATAAAAAGACAAAACTCAATTACTGTGGTTTATCCAGCCCTTCTTCATCACAAATGCTGGTAAATTTCCTCTAAACTACTTTCCTCATCCCCACTTATTAAATTAATAAGTTAAAAGCCTGGATGTTTAAATTATTAACTTAAGAATAGCATGAATAATCCGTTTAGAGATAGTAAATATATTAGTAGCCCCTCTAGGAATCAAAGCAGTCTCTCTTATCTTTGTGATCAACCACTATAACCAATATATTTTCCGTACGGGCAATTCTTCTTGTTAGGGTACAGTCTGTGTACGAATGGTACATGAGGTACTACATGTTTATACCATGTTGTACATGTTGTTGAAGTCACATTTAAGTTTGACCTTCCACACATAGCTCTGACGATTGTTCATGTGGACTAGGGTTTAGCAAACTGTGAGGCATCCGGGGGAAGGTGGGGCCTCAGGAGGAGAGTCTTAGGGGAGGAACAGCATAGTTGCCCGCTTCGGTGGCCGCGTGGTCTAACGTGCTACTTTTGCGGTAGACAAGACTGCCAATGACAGAAAGATAGAGGTTTGAATCTTGCACGAGTGTACTGATGGTGGTTTTACAAAATGGTCTTCAACTCTCTCTCCACTAAAATGCTGGTACACTTCATATAAATATAACCTTACTAATCCCTAAAACCATTAGAGTAATTTAGTACTTAAGTATATAACCAGAACGGGTGTTGAGACACGGTGCTAAAATTGATGTATAGCTATTTCATAAAAAATTCATTAGTTTTAATATTTCACAGCTCTGCACAAAACGTACGTCAGAAAATATAATCGATTAAAAATGTCACGTTTTCTTTTGTTTTAATGTTTAATATATAGGTGTTTTTAAGTAATATATTATGTTAATGTGGCTTACTAATTACTAATATTTTTCAAGTGAGGCTTGAGGTCAAAACGTTTGCGTGAACCCTGATTATAGACCATACCCTTAAAAACGCCATTTGTGTTGAAAAGTCTACCAACCAGAAAGAAACATCTTCACCGGTCCGAAAAGGTGGAAGTCACTGGGGGAGAGAGCGGGAGGGGGGAGGGGCAAGATCGGTGCTGAAAGGAGAATACTGTCAAATTTGTCAACCTTTAGGACGTAATTTCCTGTACCGTGGTTCCTGCACACTTGACACATACTTTTCACCCCACTATTGAAACCGTTTGCCGATGAATATCAACAGCATCAGGGTGTTTGCATTAGAAGAGACGAACGACACTTGTATGATCAAACAATGTTTACATTTCAAGTAAGTGCACTGTTTCGGAATTACTACGCCAATACACAACAAATACCCCTACACCACCTGTTGGTGGGGAAAATAAAGCCCAATAGTTGCTACTTGGAGGATATTACAGTTAAATTTTTTGAGGAAAAATCTTAACTGACAGCTAGAAAAATTATTAGAATTAATTTCACGTATCTATGCACCAGGTAATGTGATCTGCAGCTGTTATTTTTAGTAAAATATAATATAAATACCTAACAATAACACTAAGTAAAGTGTTATCATTGTTGACCTTGCATATCGCATATTCCAGAACTGTTGATATCACCAAATGTAGAATATTAAACTGTACATTTTTGTACTAAGGCAATATTTGATTTTTATTTACAAAACAAAATTTGATGTAAAAACTGCAAAAATACTGACCTTTTATTGCGTTCCCTACAGTCACACTTAAACGAATAATGTGTTTGTATTTTCTAAATGTTTCTTCCTACCAAAACTAAACTACACAAGTGTAGGTCATTATTGTATTTTTGTTAGTAAGAATTAGACGTCATTGAATTAACTAAACGTCACCAGATACGATTTGTAGCTACATGTTGTTTTTTTACTAAAAAATATGATTGATTAATAAATTACTCAGTGGGATTCGACAATATTTGGTCAAGCATAAATGTTTCAAACAAAAAACTCTTATGTTCGAGTTCGTGGATAAAACAATTAGTTTAATCACACGCTTTAATGACAAGAATCAAGACCCGTTATCGATTATTAAAAATATCTAACCTAAGAGACCAGGAGGAGAGAGAAGTTAAAAGAACTTAATCAACATTCGTTTGAAGTGATAATAGAAAGCATTAACTTTATCACAATATTTTCATATGAGCTAGGATATTTTTAATAATAAAAATATGTGGAAGTTAGAATTTATATTAAATATAGCCACACTTACGTAGCGGGAGAGTGGTAAACCATTTATTTTAAAAAATCAGCACACCAGAACGGGATTTGAACTACATCCTCCCCATCGTTGGCAAACCATATCAGATGACCCTTACATTTAGTTTGCACGCCCACCTATGTAGGCAATAAAGGTTATTAGTAAGTTAAATTGACTATTTCAGAACTTTCTTGCACAGTTATATTAGTACACTATTCTTAAATTACGGTTCAATTTTCTTAAAGGGTATTTTAGAAAATACAAAAAAATATTTTTTTACCGGCAAAATTTCTAATATTTCACTATTTTACTAAAATTATTTTATAGGTAGTTTATTGATAATGTATATCAAAAATAACAGCTGAATATCACAGGACTTATGGATTTTTAAAGTAGATATAACAACTTTTCTATATATACAATTCAAATTTGACTATCTTAACCTACGTCAGCACACCTAGCGTATTAGGAGGGACCCAAACACAAATGCCAAGCTCTTATGATCATCGCCAAAGAATTAATCAGGGCTTCAAACCATGTAGTTAACCAACCTAGCCACTCCACCAACAAAACAAGCGATCACGCAGATTAATTATCATAAACTGTTAAAAACACACTAGTAAAGTTCTTTAAAAGACGAGACATCGCATTATATTTCCTACCCACATAATATATCTTCTTTACGTCGAGGAAAATTAATAACCAGGTATTAGTTTCCTTGGCAGTAAGACTGCGTATACATCACCATGGGATTCTAAAATGACGTCCCGCGTAACGAAGTTGGAATACTTTCGAGTTTGAAGTAGAATTAACTTAGGATTTGCAAGTCATGCAGTTGGGATTTCTTAAAAGGAAAGTGCCTTCGAGACGCCGAAACAAACTTATGACACACTTCCACAACTACGGGGCTTGACAAAGAGAGTCTGTAATAACGCTGATTTTTCACTTCTCTACTTTAAAATTAGTTATGTCACTAGAAGGTTAATGTTGGTTCTGTTTTTCTCAGTGACCATCCTATTGTCTTTGTTTTAATTTGTAGATTTGTCTAAAAGCTCTATTAACAATTTAATTTAAGGTATGGAGAGGAATAAGGCAGCTGAGAGGATATGCACCTGCATTATTGTGGAGAGAAAATGGGAAAACATCGTTAGACTATTAACAAATCCCAATAAACCATGGTTTTACCAGTTGCTCTCTATGGGTGTGAAACGTGGTCTCTTGGATTACATAGCGAAAGGAGATTTAGGATAATCTATATCCAAGATGCTCAGGAAGATATTTGATCCAAATAGGGATGAAGATACTAGTTAGTGGAGGACGTTATATAATGATAAGTTTCAAACCCTGTACTCATCACAAGATAATATTGTTAGGATAATCAAAGCTCATAAATTACAATTGTTAGGACATGCAGCATGAATGGGAAAATTTATAACCTTGTTCAAGATAATGACTGGGAAACCCAATGGAAAGAGCCAATGGGAAGACCTAGACGCAGACGATATGATAATATTAGAATTGAGCTGAAAGAGATAGGGTGTAGTTATACGGAATGGATAGAAATAGCCCAAGATAAGGATAGGGTGTAATGAGGTTGACTGGATAGAAATAGCTCGATATAGGTATATGTGGCGTACTTTTGTAAGTGCGGCAGTGAGAATTCAAATTCCTAATACCATAAAGTAAGTAAAATAATAATAAATCTCACGTGGAAACCTAATACTTTATCTTAGGTACAAAAACCACACCCACTGCCCCTATATGATATTCGTTTGTTAAAAAAAATATAACTATGAAGAATGTTGTAGACATGATCTAGAACAACCAATAGTGTCATAGATCGATTCTTGTGTAAGCTTAATAGTTTTTACAAACTATAACAATTATTATTAAGAGTCTTGTGAATTTAAATTAATTTTAATTTTCAATTTAAAACCAGGGAAATATTTTTCACACAAATTATAATCAATCGAGGAAACTCATAAAGTGTACTTTATTATGGATAGCACAATTAAGGTGGGGAGGAAGGGAATGACTCTATCGTGTTAATAATATAAAAAAAATTGAACAAAATAAAAAATAAATTGCTTCAATTTTAATATTCTACAGATGATAACCCAAACAGTTATTTAATATTTCTCATGGGCATTACAAAAATTTTAAATAAATATTTATAATGATCTAAAAAGTCTTGGTTTGGATGCAACTTTGCTGGGAACAAATATGCAAGAACTGTAGGTATTACTAGATGTATAAAATTAAGCCAAATGTTTTATCTAAGCAATATTTAATTACTCTGGACAAAAAAGTTTTTTACTATAAAAAAGCATAAATCCTGACCCTAGATATTGCTTTCGCTTAGCCCACATTAATTATATTAAATTGTATTTTTAAATGGGTATTTTAGTTGACTCTGGGAAGGGAAAATAAATTAAATGGACAATTAAAAGAGTGTATTAAAATTACAAAAGTTTAAAAATCTTATATTAGTAAGCTCTAATATCAAAATAAGCAATCAGTGACAAACACACTTTGCTAGGGGAACATAGTTTATATAGTTGTTTTTTTAGGATACATGGTCTTTCTCTTGAATAGAAGATGGTAAACAACCATTTTGAGACAAAAATTATCAAACTATTCCAGGGTTCAACCTCATCCTTAAAAGTCCAATACGCCATCCGTGTAGCCAACCCTTCTGTTTGTGCTTTACTTTATTGTTTCTATATGTCACTAGGAACTCGAAAGTTCGTTACCACATTCATAAAAGTACATCACCTATCCATCTCTTGAGTTAGACCCCTCATTACACCCTACCACTTTCAAATCTATTCTAATGTTATCCTCTCATCTGCGTCTATGTCTTCCTAGTATTCTCTTCTCATTGGGTTTACCAGTCAATACCTTGAACATTATTCTAGATTCTTACATTCGCGTTGCCTGTCCTGCCCACTGTAGTATACGAGGTCTTTTTATTCTAATAATGTATTATGTTGAATTCAGGATATGTAACTCCACATTATTAACCTCCTCCACTCCTCAGTATCTTCATCTCTTTTTTACCAAATATCTCCCTAAGCAACTTATTTTCGAAAGTTCTAAATTTATTTTCGTCATGTAAGATAAGAGGCCATTTTTCACAATTATATAAAACCACCGGTAAAGTTGTTTTTTTAATATTATGAGTTTTACATTCCTTAACAGCAAGCGAGAAATTTAACAATTTACTGACCGAGCAATATCATTCATTTCCCGGCTGTATTATTTTCATAATTTCCACTCTAATATCGTTATTGCTAGTTAAAGTTATTTCTAAATTTTTAATAAATTAACGCTGTCAAATGATAAGTTGATTGCAGTTATCTCTAAGCTATCGTCCTCACTCTGTGTTCTCTGTGTTATCATATATTTAGTCTTTTCAGCTTTCACTTCTAAACCTATTTGTTTACTAGCCTCTGATAGAATTTCTGCACTTCTTGCAACAGTTTTCTTACTGTTGCCAGACAAAGCTAAATCGTCTTTCTAATATAAGGGCTGCATTGTACCGTTTAATGTCAACCCGTCCCTACTTTCTTGCATTATATTAGTAGCATACTCTAAGGCTAGATTAAAAAGTAATGGGGAAAGTGTGTCTCCTTGTTTCAACCCATTAAAAATTTCGAAAATATCTAACAAGCTACAGTCAGCCATGCGTATAAGTCAAACATACCTTAATTAGCTTGACAGGTAGAATTGTAAAATCAACTTTTTTTGGGTTCGGATGCACATAACACTTAATGATTAATCATAAGCTCGAGATAGAAAATTTTCACGATTACATTATTCTCTCTTGATTATACCGTAAAAATTAGTAGGTTTTGAAAGAACATCGCAAACTAAAACCATAAACAGTACTGTTTACGAGGGGAGCAGAGAAGTATAGAAAAAATATCAACCATTTTAATGCATGTAAAAAAAAATCCGTGATAGTAATTAGCCGAACTACGGGATGTTTTTGAAAGAATGTTATCTCTCTGACTACAATTTTATTTGCAGCCGTGATTACAACGCGTTATAAAAAAAAGTTTTTAAAAGTTTTTATAGATGTATTTCTTTATTGCTTGCCCCACTAGATTATTTTAAGTGTCCTAACATAAATTAACAATGATATCCCCTTTTCCCTTTAGGGGAAAAAAAAAGTAGAACTTTAAAGAGATATGTAAGAGAAATGTTTATTTTTAGAAATAGGTTCGTCGCTCAGTCACGTGTATTAATGATTTGAGCTTTTTTTGTTTAAATAATAGAACTTGCAAGCTGGGTGATAAGAAAATGTAAGAGTGTTTGCTCAGAAATAGGATGGTAAACAAATTGAGGAATTATCCCCCTCACGCCTAGCTATGGTGGTAGGGGGGGGGGATATTATTTGATTTGGTTTAAATGACAAACAAAAGAGTGTGTTGGAGATCGGATTTTAAAAAAATTAGAAATTAATATTAAATATATTTTAATACAAACAAAATAGGACAGACGTTCATTGATGGTCAATCTGAATAAGACGTCACTCTCACAATATACTAAAGTTGTGGTGACGAGGTCATAGGGGTTCAAATCTAGGTCAATAAAGGTGTGTTTCTCTAAATGGTTTACTTTTTTTTTCTACAAAATTGCGGCTATATTTATCCTAAATATTTCCTTGCTCATACCTACCCTCTTATAGTGAATATGTGGATATCCTATAAGGTTAGTAAGTAGTGGCTTACAAATATTTTGAGGATTTTTCTCAATTTCAATAAACTGAAACTATCTAATCTTATTAAACACAATGAGAATGGTCAAGTCTAATAAAAGTTGTATATGGAGAGAGAATTGGAAGTCATGTGTGTGAAATATTAACAAAATCACTTCTAGATTATATTATTGAGGATCTAACTCTATCTTCCCGCATCAGAACTAAGCGTACGTACTAGTACAAATCTAACTTTACTGATATGAATAAGTATAACTCCAATATCAACCTAGGTGACCTGCTGGTCTAGAGGTATGGTGTCGAACTTTTGTTCTGGGGGTCCGGGGTTCAATCCTCGGTCCCAGATCAGATTTAGCTGCTTGCCAAACCTTTTCTTCGCCTCTGACAAGCCGTGAATTAATCACAACTTATGGATGCGTGGAATGCCAGGCCTCCACCGTGGTTCAGATCCCACGTTAAACTGTCCTCCATTTCCTCTCACAATAACCCTGTTATTGTACATTAGCGAAAGTGCGTATAACCCGAACGGGTAGTAAGACACGGTACTATTAATAATAATAACTCAAATACCTACACATTTATTTATGTACAGGCAAACTGAATTAACCAGCTACATTATTTTATCAGCTTAATTATGTATGTGTTAAAATGAATATGTTTTCAAGATTCATTTTGAATAATAATTTTTATTTTACATAATATATCTTTAATAAACTATATTAATTATGATCATTATATTATCATTATAAACATTATTATTCATAATACTCTCTACTCACTTCAGTGGCCAGTTAATGGTCTAAGGTGTCATTTTCGTGTTAGACTGGCCTAGTGGTGACGGAGAGATCGGGGTTAAAATCCCGGTAGGATCTATTGGGAATATTTTTCTTAAATATTTCCCCACTTTCCTTACGCGAAAATGCGGGTGGATAATTTATAAAATGCTTCTTTCCTCATCCTTGCCCCATTAGAGTAATTATCATGTATGCATGTAACTTGAACAGGTTGTAAGACGCAGTGATAAAAGTACTTCTCCATAGCTCTAAGTGTGTCTGGTTCGAGTCCCGAGCACTGACCTCCAACTGAGAAGGACGGGTGGTGACGGCAAGTCGACGTTCACAACTTTCAAACGCTTCTACCTCTGAATAAATGACACAGAAAGTCGTAATTATAATGGTTTAAATACTTGAAGGGTGAACTGGAATGGTTTCCCACAGTATGGTTTTCCATCTTCTCTACGGACAGATGCTAGTTCAATTCCTCTTGAATACCCTCCCTATCAATACCCCCTCGGCATGCACCAATGGGCGTGCAGTCTAAGATGATAATCTTACATTGCATAAAGGCTACTGATATTATTATTATTATTATTATTACTATTAGCACCGCGTCTTACTACCCGTTCGGGTTCTACGCACTTACGCTAATGTGTAATGGTAGTGTGATTGTGAGATCAAATGGAGGACTTACAGTTTAACGTGGAATCCGAACCACGGTGGAGGCCTGGCACTCCCCATATTCACAAGTTGTGATTAATACACGTCTTGTCAGAGGTGAAGGAAGGGTTCGGCAATCATAAAGGCTTCTGTTAATGGAAAAGTTGGTATTTTAGCACAGAGTTTTACTACCGGCTCAGTTCATACGCCTATGTACTAATTACACTAGTGGACTAGGGATTAAGATGGCGTTATTTAGATGAATTGCACCCGCATTTGCGTAGAGGTAAAGTTGAAAACTATTTAGGAAAAACCACCCTAAGTGCACCCGACCAAGATTTAGCCCCGATATTCCCGTCTTTGGCAGTCTAGTCCAACACGAGATTAGCGCTTTATACCACGCGGCCACCGAAGCGGGACGAAAAGTCTGTGTTCTAACCCAGATCAAATACAACAGGGATGATATTCCAAGTGTGATTTATCATTGTGATTTTCTCCTCATCAATTAATGTTAACGTAGGTATACATATTATAAACTATCATAATCATTATTTATATTAATAAAATGAAAAGTTTTTTTGTTTGTCATGAGCAGTGCGCGATATCTACCGCCCACAGGAATCTGAAATTTTAAAATTAGTAACCTCTGTGCGCAAACATGTAAACCTTGAAACCGGAATTTTAAGATTTTATTAGATTTTTTTAAATTCATTTAAATCTGGTTCGGAATAAATAAAATGAAAGAGATTTTTTTCTTGTTTGAAGCAAAGAAAAGCGTTGCCTGAGGTAACCATGCAATGCATTACGTGACCCCCGCAATGCATAGCGTGGTGACCCCATGTAACGTCGCTGGGTATTTCTGCTACATTATCATCGCTGAGGGAACTGCAGGTCTTATGGAAAAAACCTTTATCTTCGCTCTTTCTTTGTTTACTGTTGCCAAATCTCCTCGCTCTCAATTATGTCGGAAGGTGTTGTGCTGAGGTAAATATGGCACTACTGAAAACATCAATGATCCATAGTTGCAAAATTTGTCTTATGTTTAAGGGAAGATTGATCACGTGAGAACAAGAGAATGACAACGCTGTTTCCAATAGTAACCATACAATTCCCTCATCGATTATAACCAGTATAGCCTATTACAGTGGTCACCAAATGGCGGACCGCAGAGACATTTTTAAGGACCTTGATTACATAGGGATAGACAGAAGAAACAATGCTATTTCCGTGGTAGGCGGGTAGTAGACGTGGAAGGCCAGCAATAATAAATAAGTAAAATAGCTAAAACGAAAGTAAATCACGTTTTTGAATTTGTATAATCCTCTAGGGCTTGAACTTGAGTCACTGTTAAAGTTTTGCCGGACCGCGGAATGATGTCAAGTTTTTAAACCGGGTACCTCCATCAAAAATAATTGAAAACCCCTGGTCTATTATAATATAATCGTTGATAAACAGTGTTTTAATATACAGTAGCCCCATGGCTTCTTAGGTGCTGACTGACAGCTCACAGCTGACTTCTGACAGTCAACATTTAGGTATATATGTAAATTTTGACTGTCAGAAGTGACAGCTGGTAGACACATGTTTTTGCAGATCATCTGGTTTGGCGTAGGGATACATAATTTGGTCTGGTAACATTTTAAAGCTGTCAGTAAGCACCAAAGAAGCCATGGGGCTACTGTAGTAATAGTTAAAATAATAAAATACTCTTTTATCTTGAGTTTTAATTAATAACCTTTGTGCCCTGGTCAGTAAAAACAATAAAAATAAGTATTTACTAAAACAATACTATTTATTGTAGTGTTATTTTCAAACGTATTATGTTTAAAATACCATCTAGGAGGAAAGAAAACGCATTTCGCTTAATCGCCTTGAGAAATACTTGGTAGGCCAGCATCTGTGTGAATCCGTACGTTAAATTGCCTACATATTCTATCGCAAGGCGTCCGTTCGTATTTTGTTTTGTTTCTATTTTCTTTGCCCGAGGAAGGAAAAGAGTAGTTCATTGTTTCGCATTTGATAGCATAATAAAGTGATTCAAGAAAGAAAATAAACTTTTCCTTAACGCCACCACACAACTGCCACATATTTCATACAAAGTTTGTTACTTCGTAACGAATTTTTGTATATATTATCATGAACAGTGTTTGTATTATATTTTATTTTAAATAAATTAGTTGAGTAAGAACATTAAACGTATTTATTTTATTCTGATCGACAGATATTTTGAACTTATATAATATATCCACAATACAATTCACAATCAATGAAAACTTTTGTAAAAGTATTTTCTTCAAACTAACAAGATGGCAAAAATTGTTCTCCCTTTGATGTTAAATATAAAGGTTGTTTGAAAAAATATAATTTTCGGCTACCATTTTGGATAATGAGGGCCACAATTATCAGTTGTACTTTTCACAAGTTTAGGGCAGAAGTAAGAAGATTAACTTATTCTTGAATCAATTTAATTTGGTTAAACGTTTAACTAAAACCAATTTTAAACTGACAACGATATAATTTCAATATTTTACTATGTTTGAGTCAAGTTAAAATTTATTATCACATTATTTGATATTATAAAATATTAGCGAGTCTAAACACTTTCATATTAAATGCAATTCTCGGTATTTTATATAAATATTACCGTTTTTATATATTGTTCTACTTATAAGTAATATTATTGATTACATTTCTACTCATTTATTCACCTTGTATTATTATGAATAAAAACCATCTCAAGAAATATCAAATAGGACATAATGGTACTGAAACGATTTGTTAGAACAATTAGATAAACGAAAAAGATTGATGAAAACATGTAACATACATTTTTATTTTTGGAATAAAATATAAACTTTTCATCAATGTCGGATGTTGACAAACTGTATCTGGTGACAATTATTGTCATTCTAAATTTGGAAACTTTTAATGAGATATTCATTTATTGATTGATAACACCTGTACTTTTTCGAGTACAAGTTTCAATTATGAATTATTAAGTTTATTATTAGGTTAAAATCACGTCATACTACCCGTTTGGGTTGTACGCATATGTACTAATTACGCTAATGAATTAGGGATGAGTAAGTTTGAATTTTAGAGTAGTGAATTTCCCAGAATCTGCGTGGAGGGAAAGTGTAAAACTACCTATTATTAAACAAACTCAGTTCACCCGACTGGGATATTAACGCCAATTTCTCTCTCATCGTTAGTCCAATCTATTGTGAAAGCGACGCCTTAGAGCATTCAACCAGCGAAACGGGTCAATTCTGAATTTAGATGGCCTTTAAGTACCCTTGCGCAGGTTAACATTGCGTCAATTGTTAATATACAACAATTTTCTCAATTAATGACTCAAATGTTTAAGTAACATTAATATATTTTCTACTTATAGAGAGGATTTTAAAATTTATGTTTAGCATTCTTCAAAACCATTGCGACACTTAAAAGTATACATTACATGCCTATCAACTCTGTGATACAGTCGGCTCGAAATCGTAAATCTACACGAACACTATTGCACGTGAATAATTTCTGATTAAACTTTAATGGAGATAAAGAGTTAATAGAAGTTACTAATACTTAACATTGTTGAGGTCAAAGAGACGGACAAGCCCAGAGAGGTTTTGAATAATATCTCAAATATAATAAAATATCTAAATTATGGTGAACAGACTATATTAATACTAGGGTTTAAGGTTGATCTCACGGGTATTTTCAATGTATCATTTAAGGAAACTTTAACGTCGTTGAAAGTCGATGTTTGATTCTTCTAAGCTCACAACTGTATCAAAAACTATCAAATAAAATGTTAGTGTGGCCAAAATAGCCTTAATCGGTAAAAATCGGTGATCTTATAAGAAAACCAAATAGTTTAATATGAATAATGTGCTTTTTATTTAATCTAGGAAGGTGGGGAACACAAGAATATGAGGAAATATTGGAACTAAGGAAAAAATTTATGGCAAAAAAAATATGGCAAAAAAAATATGTTAAAAATAGAACGAAGAAACGATGGGCAATTGTGGGATCTTTGATATGTCTCTTAAGTCAATTAGGGGCCCAAAAATATGGCCGACCCTTATTCCAGCAGATACGTTTGGTTTGATTTTTCATAAATAGTAATCTTAACAGGATGTAAATGTCTGTCACAAGCATATTGGCAGTCGACCAAAATAACTTTAAATTAATATAATAATTCCTAATGGAACCCGGCGTCGCCCATGACATAAGATTAAAATATTATTGATATTGAAATATATAGAAAATTAAATTAAATATTTCAACTGAAGCAATATTTAATTTATTTTGACAAAAAAATATTTTTTTTCGTAAAAATTGAAAAATACGGATACTAACCGGTGCTTTGGCGTGAACTCATTAATTAAATAATTATTTTTTTCTGACTCTACGCTTATGAATGAATTACGCTAGTGTGTAGTGGATGAAGCGTATTATTAATATTATTATTGGTGTTTATAGGCCTGTCGACACGATGAGGTAATTAGGATGTAATGGATAAAGAAGGTTGAATCAAGAGGAAGTGTACACGCGGAGAGAAAGTGGAAAACCATTTAGGAATAAATACTATTAATACACCCGACCTGTATTCTTCCAGTAAATGTTTGTCCAGGCTATTTGGAAGAGTGCCGCCTTAAACCAGCGTTTATCAAACTGGGCTCCTCCATATTTGTCCTAGGCGCCGTGAGGCGAATTTATAATATTATTTATATGTTTTTCACACTATAAAATTGCATCAAAAATTACCCACTTCGGTGGCCACATGGTTTAAGGCGCTACTCTCACAGTAAACTAAACTGCCGCCGATGATCGGAGGGAATAGATATTCAGATATCCGTCGGGTGTACTGAGGTTAGTTTTTTTCTTTTCAAAATGGTGTTTCACTCGCCCTACAAGAAAATTCTTGTACACTTCCACTAAATATAGCCTTCCTATCCCCCTAAAACCATTAACGTAATTAGTAGACCCTATATAAGCGTATAACGCAGCCGGGTAGTTAAACGCAGTGCTAAAAATGATAATCAGTAATTAGGATTGCCAATTCTTTCAAATCTGAATAAAGACACAGCCAGAACATGTTATCCGTTTGTTTTATAATTTTATTCTTGTAAATTTAACTGTCTTTATTGAATGTTCACAATATTAGTGTAAGAACTGTTATGGCTTCTGCATGTATTTTTTATGGTGCAAGGGTTCATTTGGTTAAAAAAGTTTAGGAACACTTGCTTTAGACCATTCAACCGAAGAGAAATAATTATGTTTCTACTGGAAAAATATTTGTTTTATTTTGACTAAAAATTTGTATTCCTTAAATTTATAAATTACAGCTGGACGCGAGAATCAAATCCGGGACAGGATGTCATTTTTCAATTTAATTTTTAATCTAAATAATATGATGTATTGTATATGCTGCTATAACCGTAACTAACAAAAATAATAGCTTAGCTACGTAATCCATAAACAAAAATGTTACCGTAAAAACTGCAAAAATACTGCCCTTTTCTTACACCTACATCCCCACGTTAACATCGTGCGTAGACGGTATAAAGAGCGAGACTGAGGTGGAAATTGTGGGGTGGGTTGAAATGCAATCCATCACACTGCTCGTGTTGGGGGAGGGGAGGGGTTACATCTCAGAAATGTCTCAGCAGATGTCACCACTGCTCTGGAGAGGGCGAGGGGCAGCCATTCTCTCGCGAGACGAGACATCAACTCAATTAGTAAAGAGCATCTGACAGAGGTAGGTCGAGGGAGAATAAGGTTACGTCTCATGCGTTTAGAAAGCCGAGGCCTTAGTTCCTGTTGGCCGTGACACGACAGTGTGTGAATATTTCCTGTGAGAACAGGACTGAGCCATCGGAGAGGTTTGCCATTTCCCTACTAAGAAGCAGCCTCGTCTAACTAAATAGCACCGTTTTGACACCGTGTATAGATAAAAACAAAATCTGTAAAAATAATTTATTATTATTATTAATTAGCACCGCGTCTTACTACCCGTTCGGGTTATACGCTTTAAGTACTAATTACGCTAATGGATTGGGAATTGGGAGGGTTGAATTAGAGGAAGTGAACCCGCATTTGCATGAAGGGAGAGTGGAAAACCATTTAGGAAAAACCACCCCAGTTCACCCGACCGAGATTCGAACCTCGATCTCCCCGTCCTCGGCGGTAGAGCTCAACACGACAAGCGCGTTAGCCAACTACGCCACCGAGGCGGGTAATAATTAATTGATTTCCACATTTTCTTCACATTTACGTTTCAATATCAGTACCAATTATCTATCAGACCTTAGAAAATATGAGATCTTAAGGAGCCTCTCCTCAGGTAGCGCTCGCGTCTTACTATCCATCTAAAAACCCCATGATCATACTGGGACGGAGCTCAAGTCCAGACCTACCCATCACCAGAAAAAACCGTTCAGACGAGGTTCACACCTTAGCCATCGTGCCACCGATGTGATTTTTTTAATTAAGCTTGAAGCATCATTCACTTTAAATTGGGATACAAAGTACAATTATTTCGTTGACAATTTATTTTGCTGGGTAGCGTCTTTGGCAACTGATCTTATTTAGAAATATCTTATTAACAGCTTCTACAGGTATTAAATAAAATTTATAAATGAAAAGCTTTCCAAAGAAATGGCAACCATTTTGAGTAGTATCGAATTAAACAATGGTTTTCCGAATCAAAGTCGATATAGGATTATCTATGTAGTCTCACTACCTCTTCAGGCTATACACATATTTACATGAATGAAATAAGATTTCGAACCTCGATCTCCCCGTCCTCGGCGGTAGAGCTCAACACGACAAGCGCGTTAGCCAACTACGCCACCGAGGCGGGTAATAATTAATTGATTTCCACATTTTCTTCACATTTACGTTTCAATATCAGTACCAATTATCTATCAGACCTTAGAAAATATGAGATCTTAAGGAGCCTCTCCTCAGGTAGCGCTCGCGTCTTACTATCCATCTAAAAACCCCATGATCATACTGGGACGGAGCTCAAGTCCAGACCTACCCATCACCAGAAAAAACCGTTCAGACGAGGTTCACACCTTAGCCATCGTGCCACCGATGTGATTTTTTTAATTAAGCTTGAAGCATCATTCACTTTAAATTGGGATACAAAGTACAATTATTTCGTTGACAATTTATTTTGCTGGGTAGCGTCTTTGGCAACTGATCTTATTTAGAAATATCTTATTAACAGCTTCTACAGGTATTAAATAAAATTTATAAATGAAAAGCTTTCCAAAGAAATGGCAACCATTTTGAGTAGTATCGAATTAAACAATGGTTTTCCGAATCAAAGTCGATATAGGATTATCTATGTAGTCTCACTACCTCTTCAGGCTATACACATATTTACATGAATGAAATAAGATATATTAGGGTATTCATTATCCACTTCAATGGACAAATGGTTTATGGCATCACTTTCATGTTAGACTGGCTTGATTAAGACGTGGGAATCAAGGTTCTAATCCCGGTCGGGTCTACTGAAGGTGGTTTTACATAAATGGTTTCCCACTCTATTTCCACGCAAATTCGGGTAGATTACCTTTAAAATGCTTTCTTTCCCATCACTACCTCATTAAAATCGTCATAATATATGCTTATAAGAGAAACCGGTATTAAGATGTGGTGATAAAATATGTATAAATCAGAATAAATGCACCTACATTTGAGAATAAATAGAGCGGAAATATATTAATTTTAGGAGGGGGGTGTTAAGTGCACTCGTCCAGTATTTAAGCCTTGGAAAACCAGATGATATTGTTGTCCTTGTCCACATGTTAACCGAGACAAATCGGAAGTGTCTTACAATATGAGGATGGCCTTTTATTATCCGTGCGATCTAACGTTGGTACTGACCCCCAATGACGCAAATCATATTTCCTGGTTAAACACGAGAAGGCCAGACTTTAAGAAAATGAATATGTATCCACGTTAAGAGACGCAAGACTACCCCCAAAAGCAACCGACAAGAAGTGAACCACGGTTGGCCGGCTAAGAGTAAACCGTGTAAAGATAGCCACCCGCTTTTTTTTTAAGCACCGCGTCTTACTACGGCTTCAGGCTACACGCATATATAAAAATTACGCTAGTGAGCCTAGGAACAAGTAAAGTTGGATTTAGAGGAAGTGTATCCACATTTGCGTGTATGGAGAGTGGAAAACTATTTTGTTTGGTAAAAACCTCAGTAGACCCAACCGGGACTCTAACCAGGGTCTCCCTGTCGTCGGCAGTCTAATCTAACACTAGAGTGACGCCTCAAACTATGCGGCTACTGAAGCAGGCCACTTGATCTTGCCGGCCCCAGAGTGTCGTCTCCGGTGTCGACACCGGTCCAGTTATCGAGAATTGAGTGCCACCTATTGAAAGCGGATAAACTTCCCCTAGTTTCTAGAAATTTACTTTTTCAAGCAGATCTTTTTACTTGCACTATTATTATCTATCGCAT
Source organism: Timema californicum (assembly GCA_902141385.1). Classification (NCBI taxonomy): domain Eukaryota; kingdom Metazoa; phylum Arthropoda; class Insecta; order Phasmatodea; family Timematidae; genus Timema; species Timema californicum. The sequence continues at coordinate 15,255 of CABFOW010002869.1, read as the reverse complement.
ACCACATGTATGCACATTTTAAAACAAAATAATTTACCAAACTTTATTCTCTCTTTGTTTTTAATTATTTAATAAGCATACGTTTTTTATCCAAGAATATTTTCCATCTCTATTGATTAGCAGCAGATTTTCTTATAAAAAGCCAATAGTGAAGGTAGAATAATATAAATGGTTACATATCTAAAACATTAGCTCATGAGTTTATTCTTCTTTTACTGTAGAAACTAAATAATTCCCTGATTTATAATTATTTAATGAGTTTTCTCTTAAGTACACAAAATACACACGTATTTTTTCCATGCATTTTTAATTAAAATAATAGATCAATAACGTCGCATTAATTATATCGAATCTAAAATAATGATTTTTTTTTCAAATACTGTGATAAATATTTTAATATAAGTATTTATTTCCATGAGAAATCCTGAAACTATTCTATATTATTATGTAAAAACAGCCTACAAGTATATTATTAGTAAGAAAATTATATATATTAAGTCTGTAAATTGTTGATATTTATATATTTTAATATTTATCTGTATTACGACAGAAATTAAAATCAGTTAACTATAAATGCCAATACATTCTGGAAACCCTCTATATTGTCCCGTAAAGAAAAATCTTCACAACATCTGGCGTAATTGCCATTTAATTATTGTTCACAAAACTTCCCAGCGCGTGCCTGATATTAAAAGAGGAGGGGTGAAGCACGAAGAAAATGGTTTGTCGATAGCAATTAGACCGTAATTACATGTTTGCGCGCTCCGTCAATCCGTATAATGGCCTCTCTTAAATGTATGTATATATGTGTGTAATTCACATGCTGCCAGTTAAAAAGGAAACGATAATTTACGCTTCCACTCACCACACAGATAGAATTGAAGCAGTAGACATATCATCCAGTTCATCGAACGACGGCGATTTCGTATCGGCGACATTGCGACCTTTGACAGCTTCAAACGGATCCGATTTTTTTATTCCTTCCGAATGTTCTGTATCACACCAAACAATGCGCACAGTTCACTAACATGATGACTTTGTTCAACAAATCGTTTAGTAATCATTCAAACAATTAATTTTGTTGTAATTTCTTGCTTTTCTTTTTATTCGCTGCACAAAATAGAGCCTTTATATCATACCAGTGGAAATTAGATAGACCTATCGAATCATTATCGTGTCTCATATATCTATTAACGATCGTTTATCAAGTATCGTTATTTCACTCGTTGAAATGACCTTCACTATTTTACTTCTTAATTACAAACTAAGTAATAATTCAAGCGTTTTATTAACAGTTCTCTTTGAATATGTTTCCAAAATGTGTATGACACTTTTTTTCCAAAATACAATTAGGTTAAAATCAAGTATGAATAAACCTAGAAATTAATTGGTCATTCATGAATATGTCTTTAAACACACGATCCTAAATTTGAATGCATGTTCTACATTTATTTTATTTTATTGCATTCTTGTTATTAACAATGAACAACTCTCGCACACAGCTATTGTTGCTAAGATTATTACGCGATGATATTAATTGTCGTACTCTCGATAGACGGACTCGACCCGAAGAAGACGGTACGGCAACTCCGCTTGATCTACGGAATCTGAACACCGACCGTCCAGCGCGCGGTAGTTTTATAGTTCTCACTTTACTCACTTAGCGCGCCTCGGAACGCATGCGCTCTTGACAGCGAAAACTGTATTACGGCGAACATATACTGGGAATTGGGAAACTGGAGAATGGAACATTCCAGCAAAATAACAGTGTGAATCTAGTTTTATTTGGAAATAAAACGGAATTGAGCACAAAACAAGAAATAAATAAATTCGTTTCGAATTCATTTCTCAAAGGTTTTATTACAAATAACGCTACTCCAGTGCAAGAAAGACTTCATCTCAAAAATTGTTGTTCTGATATAAATGATAAAGCTCGTGGAAAATAATCACTATAATTAAGAGACAACTTGAATGTTTTTTTAAAAATAAATGAACAATACTGAGTATAAAATCCATAAACATGTATTTAGGCCTTGATGTGCACACATTGTACTAACAATTTTAAATAACCTTTTGTTTTAGTAATAAATATATTAACAATGCTAGAATCCACTTAATACTATAAGCCAAATATTTTTTTACATAAGACATGGTGCAGTATAGAACTGGAAGGGGCAAACTTTTTTATTTGGCCATAAGCTGCTTGATATTTGAGTATAGCAGCTTTGTACTGAGACAGTGATACATTAAGTAAAAATGTAATACGCCATGTATTCTTGGTCAATCAGCTTTTTAAGACGTTGGTTGGATATTAGTGACGTATAATAGTGTGTACGTGTTTGGGATAGTCCTTAAATTAAATGTCATACTGGCTTAGTTCTGTTTCTACAAAAGATAGTACGTTCACTGCCTCTTACCACAAGCCAGTGCTAGATTCATTTATTTATGTTGATTGAGTAGTGAGGAGGAAGCTAGAACTTATATTATATACATATAAGAAAAGTGGGGAAAAAATTAGGGGAACCCCCCAATACACCCAGTTTGGATTAGAACCCTGACCTCCCCCGTCACTGGCAAATCAGATAATATGAGCCTAACATTTAGTCCACGTGCCCTCTGGTGCAACCTATCATATTTTCGGTCTCCTTTATTCTTTGTCCATTATAATATAATGTATTATGTAGTACATGCAGTTTTGACTCATATTATAATACAAATAAAGCATGTAAATAAATATTAGTATCATCAATATATTTTAATATATATATAATTTAATAATAATATGTACCATAATTTTAAATAAAACAATAATAAGTTTTTGAAAGTAGAAGTTTTGCATAAAACGACCAAGGGGGCAGATTTTGAAGGACGGCTCAGTGTGTATATTGTTAATTACATTGTGGAGGAGAAAAGGTAGATTATATTATATAAAACATGTTAAAAAGAAGTAGATCCTCTCTGCAGAGTAATTATTACGAGTGGAGAATTTGCAGTCCCTCTTTCTATAAATGGCTGTACCCTGCTATATTGTGTTTAAATTGAGATAGTAAAGAACCAAAAAATATAATAATTATTATTATTATCATTATTATAGTAGAAGTAATAATGTATTTTGTTGTAGTCGTAAGAAAATTTGGCCTGAAGATATAAACGATTGCATGCAGAGTTAAAATTATGTTTAATTCACGCCAAGAGGCAACTGTTGAAATCGAGTCCTAAACATTAAATGCATATTCAAATTTCGAACAAACAACACAATAATGTAAAACCATGACGCAGTACTTTTTAATTAAAGAAATACACTGATTAAAACTTGTATTTTCACAATATTATTTAATTATATTATTAATATGATTGTGAGAGTGCGATTAAAACAATAAGCTCATTATTTAGTATAAAAAAACTTATATAGTTGGTTCGTGGTAATCCTGGCCTTTTCTGAAATCTGGACATATTATACTAACAACAGTTTTTCTTATTCATCAACAAATATATTATGTGTTAGATAAAACAAATCAAATCGATGTTCATTACTTAGGAAGGTGACAACAATGAATTTCCAAGGAGGTTAAATACATAGCTTTCTTTATGATATTTAACATTTTATAAAAGGTAAAAGTTACTATGAAGTAACAATACAAAAATTGTGAATAAGATAGTAGATTTAAACAAAATTAGGCTGCTTTCCTCGTTAAAGAATCTTATTGATGTCATTGATGGAAAAAATATCCCCGTTGTGATACCAGATAGAAATTATTTGGTATTGATTTGTAACTTTTAAGCAAGAAAATAAGTAACCACGTCACAAATTCCAAATTACTGTTGTAAACAAACTATTTCTTAGCTCTTAAACTTTTAACTCGGAAGGTCAAAAAATAAAAGATCAAGGAGTGGCATTCTTACTCTAATACTGAAAACTACATCCGAGTAATATATCATTAAGGTTATGAACAAATATAATTTTTTTAAACTTTATTTGTGGCAGAAACGCTACATTTCGCTCATGATAAGTTTATTCTGCTGAACGAAAGTAGATTATCAGAATTATTATTATTAGCACCACGTCTTACTACCCGTTCGGGTATATCATCAGAAACTAGACATTATTATAGCTAAGCTTTACAAAGCTACATATTTGATACTAAAGAAAAATAATTAAGAATCGTTAATGTAATTATTATGTTTGATTCTAAGGAGTTAAACTTCTCCGACTACCCTTAAATGGGACCCATATTATAGGCGAGCAAAGTCCGTGAATATGAGAATGACAGACTGGCTTAATTTCCAAGGAGGTTAAATACATAGCTTTCTTTATGATATTTAACATTTTATAAAAGGTAAAAGTTACTATGAAGTAACAATACAAAAATTGTGAATAAGATAGTAGATTTAAACAAAATTAGGCTGCTTTCCTCGTTAAAGAATCTTATTGATGTCATTGATGGAAAAAATATCCCCGTTGTGATACCAGATAGAAATTATTTGGTATTGATTTGTAACTTTTAAGCAAGAAAATAAGTAACCACGTCACAAATTCCAAATTACTGTTGTAAACAAACTATTTCTTAGCTCTTAAACTTTTAACTCGGAAGGTCAAAAAATAAAAGATCAAGGAGTGGCATTCTTACTCTAATACTGAAAACTACATCCGAGTAATATATCATTAAGGTTATGAACAAATATAATTTTTTTAAACTTTATTTGTGGCAGAAACGCTACATTTCGCTCATGATAAGTTTATTCTGCTGAACGAAAGTAGATTATCAGAATTATTATTATTAGCACCACGTCTTACTACCCGTTCGGGTATATCATCAGAAACTAGACATTATTATAGCTAAGCTTTACAAAGCTACATATTTGATACTAAAGAAAAATAATTAAGAATCGTTAATGTAATTATTATGTTTGATTCTAAGGAGTTAAACTTCTCCGACTACCCTTAAATGGGACCCATATTATAGGCGAGCAAAGTCCGTGAATATGAGAATGACAGACTGGCTTGAATCGTTAATGTAATTATTATGTTTGATTCTAAGGAGTTAAACTTCTCCGACTACCCCTAAATGGGGCCCATATTATAGAAGAGCAAAGTCCGTGAATATGAGAATGACAGACTGGCTCTAGATAACAAAGGTTCGCAGCCTCCACAAATCGATATAATAAACCATATGTAATAGCGGAAAGGACGATACCTTCCGGAAATGAATAACTTCGCCCCCGTAGCACGTGATTAAACTGGTGGGGGAGTGGGGGCTCGTTGGACATTTCCTGGATTGTTTTTGATTTGTAAATCTATGATAGATTGCTCTTTTGTCCGTGGGTTCTGACAAATATAAAATAAAGATCAAGGTCAGTGATATGGCACTAGAAAAGCTTTAAAACATTGTTTACCTGAGATAGTAAGCTAATGTTTAAAAAATTCAAAAAATCACAACTGTCCTTAGTTGATCTCACCTCAAATTCTTGCATTTAAAATACGGTTAAAATAATTTATAAAAAGAGGCTTTTGACTAAAATTAATATGTTTTTCATTAAGCTTTAACCATAAGCACTGGAACTGTGGGGTAAGAGGGCATGGTTACATTTCCCTCTCCTGCTCTCTTTATAGTAAGGAATAGAAGGGGTAGGTTCTCAAAGAAAAAAAATTGTACAACGATTGTGCTCACGACAAGTAACTGAACAGTAAATTGCATTTACACGTGAGTCTGACGAGTCAATAATATATATATTTGTTATTTAGGAGAAAGGAAAATAGTAACAGCTTATTATAAGCAAAACTTTAATTGAACCAATTTCAGCTATTGTGATCAAACACATTATTGCTCTATACTGGAACAAGCAATATAAGAAGAGACCTGGTTCAGTGCCTGAACGGTCTAAGACAGGGATGGGCAAACTACAGCCTGTGGGCCAAATACAGCCCACAGGTGTATTCAATCCGGCCCGTGGGATAAATAAATTGAATGTGTTGTGTTGTGAAGAAGACTTTTTTTTTAAACACAACTATATTTTTATAAAACATGGCAAAATCAACCTTTTCATACTTGGTAATTAATGCCCAAAAATATGTGGCAGTATTTACAACTTCATATTTACGCAAACAAGTGTTTTCAACCACGAAACTTAGAAAACGTTATCTTAGAAACCGACTTACTGATGAGCGTCTGTCTTTTCTTTTGAGAATCACCTCTTCACAGTTTCTCATCTTACACCCTAACATATAAATCTTCTAAACAAACTTTTAAAAAAATACCGAACCACTAAGGTATGTATGATAGTGGTACAGTATATTCTCAATTTATCTAAACTTATTGAGTACAGTCTGTTATGTGTGTTTATCATTTTTAAAGGAATTTTGGATAAAAATTAATAAATAAAAGTTTTTGGCCCATCGAATATTTTTTTAAATTTGGCCTTCCTGTAAATAAATGTTCACATCCCTGAAGTAAGGTGTCAAACTCGTGAAATACTGGCCTGCCGATGACGGGGAGATCGGGGTGTGGATCCCAATCGGGTCTACTGAGGGTTGTTTTCCCTAAGTGGTTTCCCACTCTCCTTCCGAGCAGATGTGGGTAGAATATCTCTAAAATTCTTCCTTCCTCATCCCTACCCCACTTGAGTGATTATCATTTATGTGTATAACCTGAACAGGTAGAAAGTCGTGGTGATAAAAAAATATTGAAGAACAACAATAATTATCATGCTGAAATTGTGATAACTGAATTGTGTACACGAAGTTTGAATCTTATTGTTCAGAAGTTAACTAAATACCAATTTTATTACTCAGTTTGGGACAAAGAATCTATAGGTACTTTGCTTTTATTTTTCAATATATTTTTTAGTAACTTTAATAAGACTTTTGCTCAACTTTCCTCTTTTAGTCCTTTTTATAACCAATCGTAAATAACGTCTATGTACTCTTATAGTTTTTTTTTTACTCAACATAATTTAGCCTGGAACAAAAAAATAATCATTTTGACCCCCTATTTTCTCCCCAACCCTTGACTAATAACATTTCGGCGCCCATGGACTAGACTAGACTTATATATGACGGATTGATGAAGGGAGAAATTGTCTATAGTTTGTCTAGAAAATGTTTATGTTAGTCGGATGTCAGGATATTGGTTGGCTTCAGGGACCATACTAAGAATATTCATCTTTTAAATTCTCGTGATGTTATGTTGTATTCCTACTCTTTTATTATAGAAATATGAAGCGCTATTACACTGACGAATTACGAAAAATTTCTATTTGTATTGTAGTAAGATAAAAATAGATCGTTTTTATTTCTTCAAACCGACCTTTTATAGTCAATTTTTGTTGTTAACTTCTCTACCATATAGGCTTTGGGCCAAATTATTGAAACAGGATAATTGTAATCCGCTGGCAGCTAATAATGATCTTTTGAGTAAATAGAAGAATCTCTTCGGTCATATTTGAAATGTTCATGAAAGATTAAAATTGGGTGAGGTTATTGAAATCCATAGTTCTGAACCACTAATAGAAGAGCCAAGTAGTAGTGAAGTCAAAAAAGATTTTAAGGTGTTAAGAATTCATAAAGTTCCCGGTATAATTTCAAGTACAGCAGAGTTATTAAAGGAAGGTGGGGAAATGCTAGCAATAAAATAATCATAAACTGCTATGTTCCATATGGAACCATGATGTGTTACCATAATAATAGAAGGAAACTATAATAATACCTATTTTAAAAAGGGAGATAAAACATAATGTAATAACCATAGAGGCATCTAACTACTATCAGCTTGCTACAACATTTTATCTAACATAGTTTTTCTTGAGATTGACATTATGTTCAGAGGAAATAATTGGGGATCATTAGTGTGAATTTCTATGAAATAGACCTACAGTGGATCAGATTTTCAATATATGGCAAATATTAGGGGAAAAGAGGCAATATAGCATAATGGCACATCATATTATACATATATTTTTAAAAGGCCTATGATGCAGTTAAAAAACCAAATTATATGAAATTTTTACCAAATTTGGGATACCCAAAAAACTTGTCAAGCTAATTGAGATATGAATCAAATAGTCAACGCTAATATTTATGCTTTTAGCGAGGATTACTCCTTCTAGATATCATATTCTGAAAATTGAAACCTGGACATGGAAATCGAACCCGGGACCTTTGACTCGGTATGCCAATGCTTAAATCACTGAGCTATCCAGGAGTTGTTTCATGATTAGGGTCATTCTTCACTCATATTTTAAGGTAGAGTCTATGATAGAGTGCGTAAATCGTTGGCTACAATTGGCATACTAAGCCAAAGGTCCCAGGTTCGATTCCCGTGTCCAGGTGTCATTTTTCAATTTTCCGAATATAATTGAGATATGGTTGATAGATACGCGTGGAAGGGTATTATTTATTGTTAATTTAGTCTTAGAGTATACTATTAGGGCAATGCAAGAGATTAAGGAAGGCTTGAAATTAAACGGTACACATCATCTATTAGGATACGGAGATGATTTATCTTTGTTAAATAATAGTAAGGAAGCTGTTGCAAGAAATGCAGACATTTTATTAGAGGCTAGTAGAGAAATAGGGTTAGAAGTGAGCGCTGAAAATAATAAGTACATGATTGCACAGAGAGCACAGATATAGGACAATAATTTAGAGATTACTGAGAACAACACATCATTTGACAGGGTGAATGAGTTTAAATATTTAATAACAATTATTTTAACAAACGATAAAGGTATTAGAGTGAAAATTAGGGGGAAAATACAATCGGGGTACGCATGCTATTACTCGGTCAATATGTTATTAACACCGCGTCTGCTCTCAAGGAATGTAAAACTAATAAAGATATAAAACACTATATTTTTACTGGTGGTTCTCTATGATTGTAAAACGTGGTCTCTTATCTTACATGACGCAAATAAATTTAGGATGTTCGCAAACAATGTGCTTTGGAAGATATTTGTTCCAAAATTGAATGAAGATATTGGGAAATTGAAGAGGTTACATAATTACGAGTTATATACCTGAACTTATCACAAGAAACTGTTAGGATAGTCAAATCTCACAGAAAACGGTGGGGTGCGCATGAAGTGTGAATGAAATAATCTATAATCGTGTTTATGGTATTGACTGGCAAACCCAATGGGAGGAAACCATTGGGAGGTTAACATTAGAATGGACCTGAAAGAGGGGGACTGGATAGAACTAGCTCAAGATAGCGATAAGATTTAATTAAATGTACTGTATATAACTAAATCAAGATAGCGATATGATGTAATAAAATTGTACTGTATAGAACTAGCTCAAGATAGCGATAAGATGTAATGAAATGGACTTGGTAGAACTAGCTTAAGATAGCAATAAGATATAATGAGATGGACTGGGTATAACTAGCTCAAGATAGCAATAAGATGCAATTAAATGGACTGGGTAGAACTAGATTAAGATAGCGATAAGATTTAATGAAATGTACTGTATATAACTATATCAAGATAGCGATATGATGTAAAAAATTGTACTGTATAGAACTTGCTCAAGATAACGATAAGATTTAATGAAATGTACTGTATATAACTAAATCAAGATAGTGATAGGATGTAATAAAATTGTACTGTATAGAACTAGCTCTAAGATAGCGATAAGATGTAATGAAATGGACTGGGTAGAACTAGCTCAAGATAGCGATAGGATGTAATGAAATGGACTGGGTATAATTAGCTCAAGATAGCGAAAAGATGTAATGGAATGGACTGGGTAGAACTAGCTCAAGATAGGGATCAGATGTAATGAAATGGGCTGGGTAGAACTAGCTCAACATAGCGATAAGATGTAATGAAATGTACTGTATAGAACTAGCTCAAGATATAAATAAGATGTAATGAAGTGGACTGTATAGAACTAGCTCAAGATAGCGTTAATATGAAATTAAATGTACTGTATAGAACTATCTCAAGATAGAGATAAGATGTAATGAAATGGACTGGGTATAACTATCTCAAGATAGCGATAAGATTTTAATGAAATGGACTGGTTAGAATTAGCTCAAGATAGCAATAAGATGCAATTAAATGGACTGGGTAGAACTAGCTCAAGATAGCTATAAGATTTAATGAAATGGACTGTATAGAACTAGCTCAAGATAGAAATAAGATGTAATAAAATGGACTGTATAGAACTAGCTCAAGATAGCGATAGGATGTAATGAAATGGACTGGGTATAACTAGCTCTAGATATCAATAAGATGTAATGAAATGTACTGTATAGAACTAGCTCAAGATAGAGATAAGATGTAATGAAATGGACTGGGTAGAACTAGCTCAAGATAGTGATAAGATGTAATGAAGTGGACTGTATATAACTAGCTCAAGATAGAAATAAGATGTAATAAAATGGACTGTATAGAACTAGCTCAAGATAGCGATAATATGTAATGAAATGTACTGTATAGAACTAGCTCAAGATAGCGACAATAGGTAATGAAATGGACTGGGTAGAACTAGCTCAAGATAGCGATGGTTGGCGTACTTTTGTGAGTGCGACAATGAACTTTCCAGTTCCTAATATCCTATAACAGGGGTTCTCAATTAACTACCAGTCAAGGACCCCCCGTTTCTTCTAATAATTAGAATCTTATTTATTCTATGTATAGAAAGTAACACCCTCGCCACCCTCCCTATATTAATAATCTATGTTAGAAAACCTACAAAACTGGGAATATGGCACAGTAAATCGGAGTAAAATATGTTTTTACATACTTTTATTTTTACACTAACTCTAGTTGTAATAATAATGAATATAATAGTAATAGTTAACTCAAAAAAGGTTAGTTAGGCCTACATGAAAATGTATTAGTTATGAAAGAGTTCAAATTTATTCATTTGGGTCTAGTATTAGTGAAGTAAGTGAAACCTCTTCTTTTTTTTCTCACTTCTTGAAGATTAGGTTGAAGACCGGACACTTTGACTCGAAAATCCGAATGCATGTCATTTCTATTTCTATAATTGTTTTTCATGTGGAACAGTGTTGAAAAAGCTTGTTCACAACGGTATGTTGTATAAAAAGTCAGCAAATGTTCGATTGCTTTTTCATCTAGTTGATTTTGATCATCTTGATAAACTGATGACCAGATTTCAATGATTTTTTCACTGTGATAAATAGATTTGAAAACACCGTTGTTTGCTAAGTCAGCAAGCTGGTCCTTCTCGTCTTCACCAAGATGAGAAACATCTTCCATTTTGCAATCAAATGGGTTTCTGATTAAGATTATGACTACTCTTGTTTGATTATTGTTGAATTATAACGATAAAAAGTTTATTTTCAGAGGTTGTAGACCAATTGAGAATAACTAGTTAGCAGTTTGATATGTTTATTAAGAATCAGAGATAAACATTAATACATATTACGAATAAGTAAACTATACCCGTACAAGAGACAACGAAAGCATACTTGCGCGGCAACAATCATGTTACTACTGTTTCTCCTCAGTCCAACGCGCACACAACAATATCACTTCCATTGCGCACATATCTGCGCACCACAGATGTCACTTCATTTTTATTCACTGTAATATAAATTTACCTATACCTTCAACACGCCTCCTTAAATCTATATTACAGTCCAACCATAATCATAAACCAATTTTTATCACATTTATTACATATCTGCATTTCTCAAACTTATTTCGACCTAATGACTTGGTAAAAATATCAGCCACATTTTCATCAGAATCTATTTTAACAATATCAATTTCCTTTAACATAACTCTCGTTTACAAAATGATAATGTGTCTCTATATACTTAGAATTTTTTTGTTAAATTACCATACTTAACTATATTTATTGCACCAGAATTATCATCATACATTTTTATCGGCTCACAAATTTCAATATTAATATCTAGCAAAATATCTTTCACAACTTTTAATTCACTAACACATTCAGACAATGCAACATACTCAGCTGATGTGGATGATTTTGTTACACTACTCTGTTTTTTAGATTTCCAAAAAATTATATTTCCATACATTTTAATAACATATCCAGTCGTCAATTTTCTGTCAATAATATCACCTGTCCTATCAGCATCTAAGTAACAGTTTAAGATCTCTGCATAAACATTTCTATTAAAGTTTAACTTTAAATCTTTGGTTAAAAATAAATACTTTAATACCCTCATAGCATATTTATAATGAGTATTATCGTAACAATTTTGAAATCTATTTAAATTATTTATGCTGAAACTTATATCATGTCTTGTTCCTGAACTAAAATATAAAAGAGCTTCAATTATATTTCTCTACTTCATTTCATCACATGATGATTGTGTGGTTTCTAATTTTAAATTTGTTCCCATCGGAGTAACATACAATTTTGAATTTTCAATACTACAGTTCCTTGCTAAAGATAAACTATAATATCTTTGATCCAAAGTCATTTTTCCTTTATTGTATTAATAATCTATATTAATACCTAAGTAAGTTTTTATTTTACCCAAATATTTCATCTTAAATCCTTTAAACGGTACATTTTTAACGAAATCTAACTTTGTTTTATCTTTACAACATATGAGCAAATCATCTACAAACAAAATTAAATCGACATTAGGATTGTTCTTATCGTTTAACATATATAAGCAACAATCTTTCTCGCTTCCTATAAAACCTAAAATTTTCAAATAAGTATCGAAACACTCATACCAAGCTCTTGGGCTTTCCCTCAATCCATACAATGCTTTATCCAATTTTAGTACTTTATCTATACCATCCTCATAACATCGTGGTTGTTTTACATAAACTTCTTATTTAACTTTTACATTCAAAAACTCTGTTTTTACATCCATTTGCTCAATAATTAAATTATTCTGACAACAATAGGACAATAAAATTGTTAACGTTTGCATTATTGCTACTGGAGAGTATATATAATCAATTATATCATTCTGCTGGTATCCTCTAACTACTAACCTAGCTTTATAAACATTATTAGCCTTTTTTGTATAAACCGATTTTAAATCTAGTATTTTTTATCTGCTGGTTTAATAACAGACATCCATGTCTTATTTTTATCTATGCAATTCATTTTCTTATCCATTTTTCCAATTTTTTAAATCATAACTATTCATCGCATAATTATATGAAACAGGATTTTCCGCATTTACATAGTTTACATAAACAATATTACTATACACAAAATTATCATCATGAAGTCTAGCAGGTTTTCGTTTTTCTCTGGTTGATATTCTCACCCTAAATTCGCATTTTGATCATTTATATCATCTATATTTCCATTTGTTATTTTATGTTCATTTTTATCACTATTATTTTCATTTCTACCTTCATTTAAACCCATATCATAAGCCTCTCTTGACTCTTCTCAAAAACTTATATAATTTGTACCATCTTCAGTTATATCTACATGTATTGCTACGACTATCTTGTCATTTAGTAAAACTTTTTACCCAACATTTTCATAGCCTAACAAAATACACAGATCTGCTTTTATGTCCCATTTTGAATTTATTTTTTGTCCAGGCACTCTTAGAAATACATTACTTCCATACATTATTAAATATTCTATATTAGGTATCTCACTCAACAGTATTTCATAAGGTGTTTTATTTCTCTATACAGTATTAGTAATTGTCCTATTTTTCAAATAAGCAGTTGTTTTGACTACTTCAGGCCAGAACCTATTATGTACCTTGGCCTCTGTTAATAAACATCTAGACATATTCATAATATCTCTGTTATACTTTTCTGCTGTACTATTTAATTCATGAACATATGGTGGACAAGGTTCAATAGATATTTATTTTACTCTAGAAAAAAATGTATATTATATATATATCCCTATTCATATACTCCTTGCCATTGTCACATCTCAGTCTTTTGACCTTTTTTTCAGTCTGACTTTCAATTATATTTACATAGTCAATAACACAATTGTATACTTCACTTTATGATTTGTTACAATAAATTTTAGCTACTTCACTGTACTCATCTATAAAATTTTGAAAATATTTCTCATCGTTTAAACTCGTAGTACTGTGGGGTCCATTTAAATCAGTTAAGTACAATCTCTAATATTTCTTTTGATCTAGTTCTCTCATTTTTAAATTGTAAATTAAGCATTTTATTTTGCAAACATATTCCACATTTTAAATAATTTGACTCTAGTTCCTTTGACAAACCTTCAAGCATTTGTTTATCACACATAGTTTTTAGATAATTAAAATTTACATGTCTTAATGTTCTATGATATCTTTCTTTTCCTGTCATATTTAATTTGACTGTTATATTTGACTCAGTTTTAACAATTTCACTAGTCATATGATACCAATAAATTTTCTTACGCGCTAAAGCAATTAAATTCCCATTTGGATTATATATTTTTGAAATATTTTCTACTGATACAATTTAATTTCTATTTGTAACTTTCCCATAACTAATTAAATTTCTATCAATTTTTTCACATAAAATACATTTAACATTTTATTTTCTACCATTTGATCATAAACATTGAATTTGTGTAAAACATTACCTATTTTACTTGCCTTTAAAAAACGACCATCTCCGACTTTAACATTTACTCGTACTTTGAGTTCAACAAATTCATTTAAAAAAACATTCATAATTATTTATGACATGATTAGAGCAACCACTATCAAGTAACCATTATACTTTACCGACGCAACTATTAACTTCAACGTACGATTTTTCCAATCCGGGTCTTGCCTCGATTTCCGTATTAAAACTACTCGTATTACCGTCTTCAGTTTGCTGTCCTTGTTGATTTTGCTTTTGTTGGCAACCACCAGATCGACGATGTTAACTTTAGCCTCGACCGGCTCCTCTTCCACCACCACCACCGCCAAGATGTTGCCAAAGTTGTTGTTGTTGTTGCTGGCGTCCGCCTCATTGCTGCTTAGCGCCGCCTCTGGCCTTCCATACATTTTCGCTTGGTCTCATGCTCGTACACTGAGTCTTAAACTGCCCATACTTGCCACACTTAAAACACGTTGTTTTTTCCGGGTTCTTTTCAGCCTATCTTTCTTTTTACATATTCAAGAGTTTAATCACTATTTTTCAGTACATAATTTAAATCACCAACATAGCTTAACGAATTGGGAAGCATTTTAATCATATAAACCAGTTTTTCTTTTTCACTTACATCGGCACCTGCACTTTTAAGTTCGTTCACTAACTTTTCAAACTCAGTATAAAAGGCACTTGAATCTTCAAAGTCTTTAAACCTCAATTTATCTAATC